>CANXYI011828409.1:0-10656 GCA_948208565.1 Hura crepitans
TTAACTGGCCCAACTAAAAAGATGACACTTTAATACACTAGACCTAGAGGGAATAAAAGAAATTGTGCAGTGATCAACATATTGGAACCCGATCGCTACATCGGCCTGATCAAGTGAATGTCATAGCCAAGTTTCACTGTCTGACTAATGCAGTGGCCCTATGGGCCTACACCACTACATCGGTAAAGACCAAGTGAATGTCCACAACCAAGTCTAACTGTCTAACTAGTGCAGTGGTCCTCCAGGACCTACACTATTGCACCGGCCCTACCTAAAAAATTAGACAATGTAGCAACTGCTAAAATCCCTAAGTTAATTGGTCAACCCATCCATTGGGTGTCTAACTAATGGGCAATATATCTCAATTTATGTTTATTTCATTACTGATTGAATTCTCATAATATTATTAAGTGAATAACAAATAGATATAGATTTTATAGTTCGGTTCAATTTTAGCTCGGTTTGGTATGGCCATAATTAGGCTCTACCGAGTAATTTCTCAAAAATATTTTCAAAGATTATAATTGCCAATAATCATGGTATATTATGCTTGATTTTATTTCATAAGTATTTCACAATTATTTACATTTACCGTCCAGTGTTATTTTTGATTCAAGTAATGGCCAACTGGACAATTATAAGTCATTACGGTAAGTTTTTAATAGACTTTTCTAGGTTCATTTTTCAACCTATTTCTTTGTAGTTTTCACCATTATTCACACAAGGTTCATAGGCCTTAAGCCATATAATCATTAGGCCATTGCTATGGCCAAAACATAGGCATAAAGCTAACATACATAAACACATATTATGGCCCTAATAAGCATCAATTATTGCCACATTATGTACTCATAAGCCATAGCCCTTAAAGGCAGATTATAAGTCACTTTTCAAACCCTTTTCTAGTCAAGTTTAAGTCTATTGTATATGCCAATTCTTAACTACATTTCATGTCATTGTGACCATGCATATTAGATTCCTTTCATGCCTCTTAAATTATACCAACATGCTCATATATTTATATCATGTCGTGCATACCTATTACATACATGTTACCACCATTTTCATGCTAATTTAAGGTACATCTACACCTCATATATCTCGACCATTGTAAGATTTCCATGCATTTATGTAATTCCAAATTCAACCTTTAATTGTCCATTTATCCTTAAGAATCTCATGCAAGCTAAAGGATATCAACATATAGACCTCAGTTCAACATCACTAAAGCCTGATTCTAGTCCCATAAAAGTCATATGGCATGAAGGAAAAGCTAGAGTTCACTTACTTGCTAAAGAGAACACTTGAAACCTTCACTTCCATAAGTTGTCCAGCCCCTTATAGTAAATTCTTCTCCCTTCCTTTAAGCTCTTCTCCTCTTGACTCAATTCAAAATCCATTAAAATACATTCCCACAAATGTTAGCCACCTTAACTACCTATTTCCAGCTAAAAAGACTCAAAGAAACCTAAGGAAATACAAAGAACTCACCTCAAGCACCCCTTGTTGGATTGCTTCTATCCAAAAAACTTTGAAGAATTTTCATGAATTGTTAAGGGCTCCTTTTCCAAAAATTCTTCTTCCCTTAGATCTTTAACACACTAAAATGAATTTAGGAATCAAGAATAGGCTAAATTGGTTGAACAAGGAAGATGAAACTAACTCCCAAACCTTGTTGTGGTGTCGATTCTAGTAGGGAGAAGAAGTAAAAATTTTCCTTTTATTTAATGGAATTGTTCACTTGTCAAGTGGCTTTACCACTTGGCATAGGCCTTACACCAATTGGCAAAGTGTGGATGTGTCCCACAACCACCTGAATCATCCCGCAACGGCTCAATTTTTGGCAAAACTTCATAAATTCACCAAAATTCACATAAACCTCAAAAATCACACTGTTCATTTTAAAATTCATATTTAATCCAAATTCCATCAATAAGATAATTTTCTACTAGCCTTGATTTGCATGCCAACCTCAAAAAATATGAGAATTTGCAAATGACCTCAGAATTCAAAAATTCTTTCACCAATGGACTTAGTGGAATTTTTGAGTTTTAGGGTCCAATATTTTTAGATCTGTCTAGGCACATCCCAAGTCATTCCCAGCCCAAAAAAATTTTATTACATAGAGGGGTAGCTTACGATCCGAAACAAATTATTGGCTTTGCTAAATTTTTAAATTTTACCTTTTTCATCAATTTAAAGCCCCTTAAAGTTTCATGACTAGTGCCACTGCTTCGATTTTATGTGTAAGTGACTCGATAGCCTGGGCACATTTCCCAGACCTAGAGGCACTGTTCATGAAGCCTTAGAATACAGGCATTATAGTAATTATCCTTTTTAAATATAAGCAAGTAATAGTAAAAAGTTATTTTATAAGATGACTTAAATATTTAAATTTATATTATAATTAAATATTATTTATTTAGCCTGGACGAAAATGGGTATCTACATCTACCCCTTTTTTGAATACTCTTAATATAACTAAGAGTGTACAAAAACCATAGATAGCCATTTGAGTCGATTTATTACTAATTAATTAATTTTAGCTTTATTTGTTTACTTTTTCCTTTTATTTACAATTCTAAATCCAAATATTATGTGAGTGGTTTAGATTTAGAGCTTTGCATTTTCCAAGATAGTGAACTTCTTATGAGTAAACACAATTCAAGGAATCAATGCACTTTTAAATTCAGAATCTTTCTATGTGTGGTTCTAATTTTAATATTTTCAAAATCATAACCTTCCATCTAGTGGTTATGATTTTAAGATTTTTGACATCTCCCAAAATCATGAACTGCTTATGGGTGACCATAATTTAGGATTTTGATGTCTTTTGAAATTAGAACCTTCCAGCAAATGGCTTTGATTTCAATAATTTGCATTTTCCAAGATAGTGAACTTCTTATGAGTGAACACAATTTGAGGAATCAAAGCATTTTTAAAATTAGAATATTCCTGCAAGCAATTCTAATTTAAAATTTTTAAATACTAGTGACTGTGACTGAGCTACAACCTTGGTGTACCGGTGACTGTGACTGAGCTATATTCTTAGTGTTTAGGTGACTATGACCGGGCTATATTTTTAGTATACCAGTAACTGTGACCAGGCTTTGACCTTGGTTATTTTTAGATATCTTTTGAAATATTTAGAAAATCCTTTTGAATTTTTTAAAATATAAAATTGATTTTGAACTTCATGTGAAAAGATTGTAAAAAATATGAAGACTTAGTAGCCTTTCATAAAGTTTTACAAAACTCATGATTCTTGAAATTTAATTTAAGAGAGTTAGTTTCTTTAAGCTATATAATTCTATCTAATTTTAAAAGGTTCTTTCATTTTACCTAGGAAAATAGTCTTTTGTTGCTAATATTTTTTTTTCATTTCATTTTGTTAAAAGTGGTCAGGCTTCTAGTATTCTAATCATGCCCTTAATTTTCTTGATTAAATCACATTATTTACTTTTAAACTACTGAAATAGGGATAGATTACTCCCTTTTCTACTAGATGATTCAAAAAAACAAGTCATTTTAATTAGGATTGATCTTTAGAATATTTATCTCTAGAAAAATGTTTTAACATTCTTAATTACAAAAAAAAAGTATATCAATGCTGGCAACCTTTTTCATGATAAATGGGAGTCATAACTGACTACATTCATTTAGTAAATTTTGATGATATCATTAATCTTAATGTTATTATTCTTGCAATTAGAAGTAAATCATAATTAGCAATTTCTATATAATATGCTTTAAATTCTCTCTAGTTTTAGAAATCTTGATAACAGAAGTAAACCATAACTAACCACTTTCTTTATAGATTTTTGAGTTCTTAGTGATGTCTTTTATCTTGTACTATATGCTAAATTCTTAGTGAGGTTAATAGAGATAAATAATGTCTAACTATTTGTAGTAATGTTATTAATCCCGCCATAAAAGTACATCATAACTTACTACTTTTCTTGTATTTTAGGATTCTTGATAAGCTTTCTAGATTGACATAAATTTCGTGATTCTTAAGGAAATCTTGATATATTTCTTGTATAGATTGGCATAGGTTTGCAACATATGATTTTATATATTTTTAGAATTATAGTTTTGTAATCTTAAATTTTTAAAGTAAATCTCAATTTATCAATTATGACTACCTCTTCATGATTAAAGTAAGTATTGGTTTATTATTTTCCTTGTTAGAGACCTATACTTGTTATATCTTGACAATGTTATTGACTTTTATAGGCTTTAAATGAATGTAAATCTTGCTTGACTACTTTCTTATTTAAAGGATTTTGTTTAGCATTTTTAGTAAATCATGACTAACTTCTTTCTCATTTATACTTATTTATTTCAAATAACTTTTAACAATGATAGTAAATCAAAATTGACTATTTTACCATTAAAGGTTTAATATTTCCTATAATCCTTGATAGAGTGACTAGCTTGACATAAGCTTCATGATTTCTAGTGAAACCTTAATATAATTTCCCTAGTTTTTAAAGGTTTTAAAGTCTTTAAATTTTAAATTTTTTTGTTTAACTTTAAACTTGTATTAAAGTTATAAACTTATTTTAAAAAAAAAATATCTAATTTATGGATTCTCTAAATTTTGTATTCTTAGCATCTCACAAAACTTTATCAATACTAGTAACCTTTTACTATAAAAGTAAATCATGACTGACTACTTTTTGCTAATTTTGGATATCACTTAAGTTTCTTTTCATTTAATTTTTTAAAAAAGACAAAGATAAAAAAAATAAATGTAATTTTTTAATTTGATAAAATTTTTGTGTAATGATAAAACTTTTTTTTTATCTATTCACTATAATGGTATACTTGCCTTTTATATTAGTTGTCTATATTAAGCCATAAAGAATGTAAGGACATAATAAATTTTTAAAAAATCTTAATGAAATCCTATATAATGCAATGGTTTTGATAAATTATAATTAATGTAGAGTAGCGTGAAGTGCTTTAAACTATTGATGTTTTGTAAAAAAAAAAAAACTCCCTACATAAACCTAAGCTTGACAAAAATGACCAAATTACTTAAAAGGATAATTAATGGATATTGATGAATGACATAATTTCTTTCCATCTAACTTATTCTTAGATGTCCTTTGGGCTTTGATACCTTGTACCTTATAATCTTTATGAAGATCCTTTCAATTGTCTTGATTTTTACTTTTAGAATTACCCCTTTTTGTGATCATTAGCCTTGATTTGCCACTTATATGGTATTTGTCATCTTTGATTTTGTCTCTTACTTATTTTCTTTTTGTAAAATAAGTTTCCAAATCTGTAGTAAAGTGAACCTTAACAATTCCTTGAATTAAAGAGAAAGCTTTTCCTTATTAATGGCTATACCTAGTCCTCTTGATTTTTCAAAATTAATTCCTCTTAACATATGAACTTTTGACTTTTAAAAGTGTTATTGCATCTTTAGGTTTTTACCATGCTATTTAATAAGAACAACCACTATCTTTTTAAAAAAAAATTCTTAACCATGTAAGATTTTTTATGATCTAAGCACCTCTAGTTCCTTCATTTTTTGATTTCATTCTTATTCCTTGCTATTACCATGATAAAATTTCCACAAATTTTACATTATCTTTTAAGTCTCAAGTGTCCTTCCCTTATAAATTCATGAACCACCCTTAGTATAAGACTAATTGATTAAATAAAAATTTTGTAATCACTAGAATTAAAGCTAACCAAGTTTTCAGCACATGTCATTCTACTTATAAAAAATGTAAGAAACTTGTGCTGCTTAACCAATATTAATTTGTTTTCTTCTAAAATATAATTTTGATTAGTGTTTTTGAAATATACCACTTGTTCTTTTTGTTTTGATTATGAAAAATTTATAATGTCCCCCTTATCAACAAGTCTAATGTTTAAGCATCATCTTATATGTAAGAATGGATAATCTCTCATGCTTCAATGACTATCTATCATCAATCATATTCTACATTGAGGTATAATTTGAAGAAATGGTTTTAACAACCAATGTCGAACTCCATTATAAATGGGTCTTAATTGCCGAAAGTGCGACGACCTTAAAATTTACAATTTTTTTTATAGAGAAATTTCATTAAGCAAAATATAACTGTGTACATTTACAAATATCTACTATTGTTATTTAATCTGTCTCTTTTAGAAATAACTTTTCATGCAAAAAAAATTGATAATTTAATTTATGCATAAATAGTTGCTATGGGGAAGTGTAGTGTAGAAAGGGTTTGATCACAATTTGGATATTTTAATGTGTATAAAAGAAAGGATATATACAAAGGTATATAAGATACATTTGATGGGATTTAAGTATAGGGGTTTGAAGGTCTTTAAATTTTAGAGGTTATTTAGAGAAACACGTGTGTTTAGAAAAACATGTTCAATGGTAACAACAATAATTTAAAGATATCTTGACAATCATAAAAATATATCAAATTATATTGCCTTTTTGTCTAGACATCCTCTAAATTATATCTTGCTAGAATACCTCTAGACATTTAAATTTTCCTTGGATTTGTAGTTTTTATTTCATCCTTTATCATGGCTAGATGTGTCATACTTTATCATTTTAGGAAACAAATTCTAACTCAGAACTTTCCATTCCTTTTGAAAATTTCTCTTTTTTTTTTTATCACAAAACTAATTTTGAAAACTTGTTTCTTATTTTACCATGTTCAGATATCCTTAATTAAAGATGAGCAAGCTTTAACTCTTTATTTCCTAAGCACTTGATGATTAGTCTATAATTTGCTAGTCTTATCTTAACATGGCCCTCATGTTAACTAAAGTCCTAGTATCCGTTCATTATTTTAGATGCATTCTCTTTAATAACCAACCCTTACTTTCTTTACAAACTTCAAACTTTATCCTTTTTCTTTCCATTTTTCTCTCTCCTTTTTTTTAATTTCTTTTTTCCAAGAGATGTATCACCTTGTTCATTTGAACCCCTTGCTTATAACTCTAATAACTTGCCATAAAATTCTCTTCATACTTTAAAAAAATATATGATTTGATATCTTATGTCTTGATAATTCATTTGATTTTTCCTAATAGTGCTTTGGTAGTATCCTTGTTGTTAGCTAGTCTTTTGGGGTTTTTAACTAAATATTTTCTCTTAATTCTTTAATTTTGCCTTGTCTCATTCTCTTCATTGATCGACCTACTAGGGTTCACTTTTTAACTGTTCAAGGTGTATTTTTATGAATAAGGTTAATAAAAGAATGAAGAATAAGGTGGAACTTTTAATGATAAGTCTTCATACTTTACTTACCCATTTCTTTTATTTTAAAAGATAGGTTATTTTAATGAATTTTTTTTCTTTTGCTTTTTTTCTTGCACTTTTCCTTTTGGATTCAAGAAAGATATGCTACTTCTTTTTTCTTTTTTTAAGACATTTTGTCATCCCTTTTTGTGAGTAGGAAGTGGTAAATTTGATTTTCTCTATTTGGGCATTTGATCGTTAATCGAATTTGGTTATCCTGACTTTTCTCTTTCTCACTTTTAAGGATATTTCTTATGCACTATTAGGAAAAATTAATTGTTGTGTAGTCTTAACAAGTTCGAAAGTCATAGAACATTTCTTGGCTAGTTTGTTTTCCTTATACACATATATGTAAATTAAGTTTATACTTCTATCTTTTTCCTTTTTTATATGCCCTAACTTTTACATGGCGTGCTTCCTTTGAAAAGTTTTCACACAACCAGGTAGTCTGACTCCTCCTTATGGGATCGACAAGGATGTTCCAATCACTTTTATTTTTCCTTTCATTTCTTCTTGTTACTACCTTCAGATATTGTTTGGTTTTTCTTTAACACACTTATAATTCTTAATCTAGAATTATCTTATGAGGATTCCTTAAATTTGTAGCCATATTTCATAAACTATGTAACAGCTAAGAACTTAAGAAGTAGTTCAACTCAATCTCATATAGCTCATTATTATTTCTAGCTACTCCATGTGAACTTTTTTCATGATTGAGCAAATACCTTGAGTTTAATAAATCTTTATTTTCATGATTATAACCTTTAGCAACATTATTGTATGCATTGAATCTTCTTGTTAAGGGTTGTTATTAGTTTCTATGAGCAGATGATTATCCTCTTTCTCTATGTGAAAATACATCATAGTCTAGATAGGTGGATTTAAGAAAAATGGAATGATGTAGATGACAATATATATGTCATTAACTTAACAAAAATTCTTATAACATGACATAAAGCCTATCACAACTAATTTCCTTTAGATATTGGGCATAACCCAAAGGAATTATACTGATGAGTTATTTCTAAAAAATATTAACTAAAGAATAATAGTGCAGATTTCTAAAAAGTTATAACTTCCAAATCTTTGGATGCTATTTGAAAATCTTATCTATTACTAGCCTTTTGATTAGAATCGACAAGTTTATATCAAATGTTAGCTAGCCTGCCTTTATAAAATTTTTGACCTTTCTTTTAAATGCTATGCAACTTTCAATAATATGTCCTATTGCTCTTGCTTGATATTCACATTTAGCATTTATATCATACCATGAAGGATATGGAGGATCTAGGGTTCATATTTGTGATGGAGAAATTAAGCCCTTTTTCATTGATAAGGGAAATAATTCAGCACAAGTCATTGGTATTAAGTGTAACTATTTTATTATCATTTTCTCTTTATTAGCTTGACTAGCTAAGTCTTTTAAGCCACTAAATTTTTTAGGGAAGCCATCTTGTGAATTCGACCTTTGCTATGTAAGTGGTGAGGGTAGGCATGGTATTTCAAATTTCTTAGAAATAAATTCTTCCATAGTATTATTTTGATGATACTCTTTGGTAAGAAATAAAGTATCTTCAATCGAGATGCATAATGAACCTTGGTTGGCCAACTTCAATACTTCTATTAGTTACTTTTAATTTCCATAATTTCTCATAGGATTTTCTCTTGGCTTCTTTCTATTGACTCAAATCTTATCTGAATCTCAAAAAGTTCAACCAAATATGTGTAGACATTGGGTTTCGGGGGCTCCTAGGTTCGGTTTACCTAATGATGATAAAAAGGACAAAAATCCTAAAAATTGGATTTTTATGTCTGAACCAAAGAACTCAAAATTTTTCTTTTAAAAAAATTTTTTGAATTTAAAAGAAAAAGAAAATAGCTGTTTTGCGTTCAAAAATGGCCGTTTGGACCGTTTGGCCTTAAGAATGCCCATTTTGGCCGTTACAGAGCCCAAAACGACTATTTTCATTAGGAAAACAGCCGTTTTGTGCCTCGGGGTTCATGCATAAAAACCAATTAGGTCATTTTGAGCCAAAGTTGGTCAATTTATGGAGAGAGAAAGTATTTTAGAGAGAGAAACTATAGAAAATACACCAAAAAAGTACAAAAACCTCTTTTTTATTACATTTTTTAGGGTTTCTTCAAAGATGCAAGCACTGATTTTAGTCCGAGTCGAGATCTTTCTGAAAATAAATATACCGGTGTGTTTACCGACCCATTTTTTCCGTTCATTTTTATTTTTTCTGCATTTTATCCATCTACAAGTTAGATGTGATAAATTAATTTGTACATATTTTTGCATTTGTGAGCCTACTTATTTTTCTTTATTTTCTATCTGTGTTAATATTTTTGCCTCGCATAAAAAATATTATCTTTTGTTGTTTGGGTTGATTTCATTTTTCTTTTGGCATTATCCATCTACTAGTTAGATTTGGTAATTTATTTGGGCCAAAATTTATATTTTTGAGACTTTCTATTTTATTTAATTTCTATCTATCTTTGTATTTTTGATTCGCATCAAAAATATTATTTTTGGTTGTTTGGGCTGATTTTATTTTTCTTTTGGCATTATCCATCTACTAGTTAGATGTAGTAATTTATTTGGGCCAAAATTTATATTTTTGTAACTGTCTATTTTATTTAATTTGTCTATCAGTGTATTTTTTATTCGCATCAAAAATATTATTTTTGGTTGTTTGCGCTGATTTTATTTTTCTTTTTATATTATCCATCTAATAGTTAAATGTGGTAATTTATTTGTACAATATTTTATATTTTTATGGTCCTTTATTTTTATTTAATTCCTGTTCGATTTTCTATTTTTCATTCGCATACTAATATATCGTTTCTGTGATTGTCTTATGAGTTATCCTGATTATTTGGGGCTAATTGTTGTTGTTATTGTCTATTATTTGTTAGATTGTATTTTAAGCATCCCAAAATGTATTTTTTATTTTTTTATTATTCGGTTAGATTGTATTTTAGGTAATTGCTTTGTAATTTATTTTTTAGTTGAATCATTTCCTTGTATATTCTGTGAATGTTGTAATAAATTAGGAAAATGATTTTTCATGCAAATGGAAAAATAATCAAAAGATTTCTATTTAATCAATTGGTGTTTTATTAATAAAATCAGGTTTGATTTCTCTTAATAAAAGTCACAATAAAGTTATTTTCTAAAAATTGGCATGTGAGAACCAAAGTTCTCAAATTAAATCCATTACCCGATTTATGTATGGCATATCCAATTTCAATCTCGAAATATTCCATGAGCACCAAATTAGGTTGAAAAATGGTTTTACATGCTAAAAAGAAATAATAGTCAAAATCATATTTTTACCCAATAAATTGGTGTTTTGTTAATAAAATAAATTCCAATTCCTTCT
>CANXYI011828443.1:0-11108 GCA_948208565.1 Hura crepitans
TACCTTAAGTATAGGGGGCAACAAAAATGGACCTCCCACTTGTGTTACTTGTCAGAAAAGGCACTAGGGATAGTGTAGAATATATTAAAGAGGGGAATGTTTTTAGTGTGGCTCTCTAGATTATTTAAGAAAGGATTTTCCTCAAAGACCAATAGTGGGTCATTAGACTCAGACTCCTAATGTTGCACCACAAAATAGAGGACAGAGGTAGAATAGGGGTGAGCAGCCTAGTGCTAGTCAGGGTACTAGATCAAAAGCTCATGCTCTAGCGAGGCAATATGCTTTGAGAGTGAGGGAAGAGGTTGCAACACCAGATGTTGTTACTAGTACATTTTATTTATTTGATGTTCTAGTTTTAGCTTCAATTGATCCGAATTCTACACATTCATATTTATGAATTGAACAAGCATAGAATAGAGGACTAGAACATGAGAATGTTGATGTTGATATTAGAGTTATCAATCCTATAGGTCAAAGTGTTATTGTGAATAGAATAATAGACAATGTCCTTTAGTGAGTCAAGGATATAGTTTCTTAGCTGATTTGATTAAACTACCTTTTAATGAGTTTGATATGACATTGGGAATAGACTGGTTGACTAAACATCAGGCTATTATTGATTGTAGACATAAGAAACTGACCCTTCGAATTATAGAGGGATTGACAGTGAGAGTAAACTCGGAGAGATATTTATTGAATAATCTCATTTCTATTGTTAAAGCATAGAAACTTCTTCAAAAAGGCTATAAGGCATACTTAGCTTATGTTATTAACTTGACTATTTCCAACTCTAAGCTTGAACATATTCCTATTGTATCTGAATTCCCTAATGTTTTCCCTAAAGAGTTGCTAAGTTTACCACCTCAGAAAGAGTTTGACTTTGAGATTGAGGTGTAGCCTAGTACAGCTCTAATCTCTATTGCTCCTTATAGAATGGCACCTATTAAGTTAAGAGAACTAAAGGTTCAGTTACAAGAGTTGCTAGATAAAGAGTTTATGTATCACCTTAGGGAGAACCTGTACTATTTGTGAAGAAGAATGATCGATCACTTAAGTTATGCATTGACTATAGGTAGTTAAACAAAATAACTATGAAGAATACATATCTATTGCCTAGAATAGATGACCTTTTTGATCAGTTGAGAGGGGTAAGTGTTTTTTCTAAGATTTATTTGAGATTCGGATACCATCAGTTGAGGATTAAAGAGGCTGCCATACCTAAAACTACTTTTAGAACCTGGTATGGGCATTATGAGTTTTTGGTGATGCCATTTGGGCTCACCAATGCTGCAATAGCTTTCATAGATCTCATGAATAGAGTGTTCTAGCCTTATTTGGATCAATTTGTAGTGGTGCTTATAAATGATATCCTAGTGTATTCTAGAAGCTAGGAAGAGCATGAACAACATCTTCGGGTGGTGTTACAAATCCTTAGAGAGAAATAGTTGTATGCTAAACTTAGTAAGTATGAGTTTTGGCTAAGGGAAGTTGCCTTTCTAGGCCATATAGTGTTAGTTAAGGGAATCATAGTTGATCCTAGCAAGGTGAAAGCAGTGTTAGAGTGGGAACCACCTAGGAGTGTCACGTAGGTGAGAAGTTTCCTAGGATTAGCTAGTTACTATAGGAGGTTTGTAAAAGGATTCTTCATTATTGCAACTCCTTTAACTAGACTAATAAAAAAGAATGTAATATTTGTATGGGTTAATCAATGTCAAGCTAGTTTTGATAAGCTGAAACAAATGTTGACAAAGGCTTTTATCCTAATTTAGCCTGAACAAAGTATGGATTTTGTGATATATAGTAATGCCTCACTGAATGGCTTAGGTTATGTATTGATTCAAGATGGAAAAGTAGTAGCTTATGTTTCTAGTTAATTAAAGCCACATGAGAGAAACTATCTTACACATGATTTGGAGCTAGTTGCTATTGTGTTAGCTTTGAAGATCTAGAGACATTATCTATATAGTGAGAAGTGTTACATATATATAGATCATAAAAGCTTGAAATACCTCCTTACATAGAAGGAATTAAACTTGAGATAGAGAAGGTGGTTAGAATTAATTAAAGATTATGATTGCATCATTGATTATCATATAGGAAAAGCCAATGTTGTGGTCGATGTTTTAAGCAGAAAGTTTTATGGTGACCTTAAAAGATATGAATGTCAAGTTACAGTATACTTTAGAAAATGCTATATTGGCTAAGTTACAAGTGAGGCCAGATTTTAGGCATCAGATTAAAAAGTGTCAGATGAGAGATGAGCAAATAGTTCAAATAATTAGTAAAGTTATGGAGGGGAAAGCCATATGATTTGAGTTGTCAAAGGATGGGTATTTGTACTATCAAAATAGGTTGTGTGTACCTAGTACAGATTATTTGAGAGTATAGATACTTATAGAAACACATGAAGCTCCTTATTCTATGCATCTAGGGGGCATAAAGATGTACTTGGGTTTGAAATCCTAGTATTGGTAGCCCCGTATGAAGAAACATGTAGCAGAATTTGTTACTAGATATTTGACATGCTAGCAAGTGAAAGCTGACCATTAGGTTCCTTTTGGTTTGCTACATCTTATGGCAATACTAGAACAAAAAAAGGGGAAAGTGACTATGGACTTTATGGTAAGATTGCCTATGACCAGAGGCAAGTGTGATACTATGTGGACAATAGTGGATAGATTGACTAAGATAGCTCATTTCATCCTTGTCAGAATGGACTACTCCTTAAAAAATTGGCTAAAATATATGGGGATGAGATAGTTAGATTGCATGGTGTGCCAATGACTATTATTTCTTATAGAGATCCTTGCTTTACCACCAGATTTTGAAGGAAGTTAAAGAGGCATTAGGTACTAGATTGGCTTATAACATAACATTTCATCCTCAGACTGACAGATAGTCAGAAAATGCAATACATATATTAGAGGATATGCTACGAGTCTCTGCTATTGAGTTTAAGGGTAGGTGGGATCACTATTTGTCTTTAGTAGAGTTTGCCTATAATAATAGCTACCAGGCCAGATTTGGAATGGCACCATATGTGACACTATGTGATAGACAATGCAGAACTCCCTTGTGTTAGAGCGATATTAGGGAAAGGAAGATTGTGGGTGTTAAATTGATCAGGGATGCCGAAGAGAAAGTGAAGATGGTTAAAGAGAGGCTAAAAGCAACTGTTGATAGCTAGAAATCTTATGCTGACCTGAAATAGAAAGACATTAAATATACAATGGGTGATAAGGTGTTCCTAAAAGTTTCTCATTGGAAGAAAATTTTAAGGGTTGTTAAAAAAGGGAAACTGAGTCCCATGTTTATCAAGCCATATGAGATCACGGAGAGAGTTGGGCCTTTGGCATATAAGCTAGTATTACCCTCTGAGTTATAGTAGATTGATGATGTATTTTATGTTTCCATACTCAGAAGGTATAGATTGGATCCCTCACATATGATTTCGATGTTAGAGATCAAAGTGCAGCCTGACTTGAGTTACGAAGAAGAACCAGTTTAGATTTTTGCTCGAGAGGAGAAAAAATTGTGGAATAAATCCATACCCCTGGTTAAGGTGTTATAGAGGCATCACAACAGAGAAGAGGCTACTTGGGAGCCAAAGGAGTTGATGAAAGCCCAGTATCTATAATTATTTGCTTTAGGTAATTTTGAGGAAAAAATTCATTTAAGAAATGAAGAAATGTAATGCCCATGATCTGACACTTCATGAACAGTGCTAAAGGGCCCAAAAAGTGTGTCGGGGTTGTCAAGTCACTTGCACATGGATTAAGGTAGTGCCACTAGTCATGAAACTTTGAGGGGCTCTAAGATGATGAAAAAGGCAAAAAAAAATTTAGCAGAACCAATAATCCATTCTAAGCAGTAAGGAATGCATTTGTGTAATAAAAATTTTTTGAGCCAAGATTGACCTAGGGTATGCTCAGATGGACTCGAAAATATCGGACCTAGAAGCTTAAAAATTCTACTGAGAGAATTTTAGAAATCGGTGGTCACTTACAGATTCGCAAAATTTTTAAGGTTGGCAAATAGACTGAGAGAGTCTAAAAACTATCCTATTGTCAGAATCTAGCCACAAAAATTTATGAGCAAGTAGAGGGGATTAAAATAGGTATTTTTAAACAAACAACAAAATTTTTTGAGGTTCGAGTGAATTTCTAAGAATTTTTTAAGTTTGCCAAAAAAACTAGGATGATTCAGGATTTTCGAGACCACCTTTGACATGTCAAGGTGGGCCCCACTTCATGTTAAGTGGACATGCAAGTTTCCAAGTGGCATATAAAGCTTGACAAGTGGATTTCCATTTGGATGAATAAAAGTGCTTCCTTTCCTTTTTCTCATCTGTTATCGATGCTAGTCAGTGGCTAAAACCACCATATCTTTCTTCTTTAAACACCAATTTGGGTGATTCTAGTCTTTAAATATTCTTCTATGTGTTAGGCACCATAAGGAATAAGAATCATGCTAAAATGAGTTGCCACTTGGGAGATAAAATTCTAACAAAGTGATTAGTTCAAAGTAGTCAAAGATAGTGTGTTTAAGGTGATTTTTGAGTAATTCTTCCCTTTCTCTTAGACTTTCTAGTTGCCAATTGATGCTAGGAGGTACCCAAGACATGTATGATTGTGTGTATAAGGATTGGTGGCCATTGGAGGGCAGCTTAGAGCCAACAAAGGAGGGAGAAGATTACCGTGGCAAGCTAGACAGTTTAGGTGCTTGAGGATTGCAAGGCTTTTCTTCAAAGGTATGTGGACTTCTAGCCTTTTCTTCATGTGTTAAGGTTCCTAAGCTAGTGAACCTTGAATTAAGATGGTTGTAATAATGGTTTTAAGGTTGATTTCTCCTTTTGTGATGTTGATTAACTTGAGAGTTTAGTGGAATTGAGAAGGTTATTCTTAGTGTTTGCATAACTAACCTCAAATGCTTGCTAAATTTGCTATTTATGGTTGCTTGGATGAGTAATTTGCTACCTATGATGAATATTCAGAATGTACTTGGCATGCTAGGATGAGGATTATGAGAATTATGAGAAGAAATCATCATGGATTGTGTTTTTATGTTGTACTAGTGAGCTATCATGAGTGGTTTATGAGAAATGTTGCCTTGTACCTTAGCTATATTGGTTTAAAATGAGATGTTTATAAGTATATTTGAGTTCATGGCATGTTAATATGATTGAATGTTGTGGTCATGTGATGAGGGATGGAAATTGAGTCTATTTTCCCTAAGTACCCGAGAGCATTAGTCATGGCAAATTGATATGAAATATAAAGTTATTAAGTGTTAATTAAGTACATTATAATGGTTTAACTATGGAACTAATTAAGTATATGACATATTGATATAATAATATATACTTGAAATTGTGTCTTAAAATGTCTAAGAAAGATTTAGACTAAAACATGTTTTTAGACCTTAAAATAATGACTTAAAAAGTGGCTTCAAGTGAGCTAGTAAATTGAACCTTATTTGTGCCTTCGAGGGGCTAGATTTGAACTATGTATATGAATGTCATTAGTGCCTATGTTTTGGCCATGGAATTGGCCTAGTTATAGTTGGCTTAGTGCCCATAAAAGTACTAAAGAAGAGTGAAAATTGAGTTTAATTTGGACTTAAAATAATTCTAGAAACTGCCTTTAAAAGTGGTTGAAATGACCTATAATTGTCTAGTTGACTAGTACTTGAACCAAAATTGTAAATGGATAGAAAGTACTACCTTTTTGATCAGAAATGCCATGATAAATAATAACACCTTACATCTTTATTTTTGGGTAAAGTAAACCTAAAAATTGTTTTGGAATTTTACCCTGTAAATCCAAAATATGGCTATACCAGTCTGAGAAAAAAAATTAAAGTATGAGATAAAATTTTTATCTGTCTGATTTTGAACCTTAAAAATTATAAGAATATTTTTTGTCAATAAATAAAATTAAATTGAGCTACTTGGCCCATTAGTTAGACAACCACTAGATGTGTTGACTAGTCAACTTAGGGTTTTGCAGCTACTAATTGCCTGATATTTAGACAGTCATTTTTATTAATGGCTATAAAGGTCTACGGTCTAATCTCCATTATGTCACCAAATTATTAATGGTATTCATTGATGGCTAGAGAGGTCTACGGACTGATCTCTATTATGTCACCCAGTTGTTGATGATAATTTATAGCTAGGGAGGCCTACGGGCTTATCTCTATTATCTCACATAACTACTTTTACTTGTGTCTGGAGAGGCTATAGATGATCTCTATCATCGCACATTTGTCCATGTAGTGTGTAGGTCCTGAATGGGGACCACTGCACCAGTTTATTTTCCCTCTAGATCCAATGTCTTAAAGTGTCATCTTCCTAGTTGAGCTAGTAAAGTAAATTAAATAATAAGCAGAATTATCATTAAAGATAAAGTTTAAGTTTATTTGGATGACTTTTTCAAAGAAAGTAGTAAAAAATACAATAAAAGGGCATTTTAGTCACTTTTCACCTATGGTACAAATAAAGGGATTCTTGTAAAGTTATACATGTTAAAAGTAATTATTTTTGCTTTAAATAATTTATCTGAGTCTAAAATGCTATTTCAGACCTTAAAAATACCTTAAGGGTATTTTCGTAATTTGGCACCTTATTGAGTAATTAAATTATATAATGAAGTAAAATTATTTCTTCAACTACACTAGTAAGTTAATGATATTATGCCATGATTAAAATTCTTTAAGTTCACAATTGAGTACCTTGTATACTTAGCATACCTATTTTGGTGCGTAGGTACACAATAGCAAGAACTTACCTCATAAAGCATGACGATAGAGGTTTAAAGGATAGAAGTGATTGATTTTGAAGTAATTTTTGTATAGTTTTGATATCTATGTACCTAGGTGAAAATTGGGCAGAACTTGTATATAGGTTATGGACATGTAATATATCTAAGTAAATATAACCTACTGATGTATATAAAGTATCTTTATATACTGTTTTTGTGAATGTATGATTAGATGTGATATGTGATGTTGATATGAGCCTAAGGCTCTATATATGCATGCTTTATTTATGGCTTGAGGCCTGAGTTTGATGTGCACTTAGGTTGATGCTAGGCAAAGAATAAGGGACCAAATGAGTCCTAGTGTTGTGAATTGTTTATAGAAGTGTTAAATAGGCTTGTTAAAATTTTGTGATAAAACTTAGATAACTGTTATGCTATAGAAATTTCAAAGATTTTGGAAAATGACTCGTAATTATTTGCAAGTGGCATAGTTGTATGGCTATACCATGCTAAGATATAAAACCTATGGAAAGTGAATTTAGAAACAATATAAGTCTAATGGATGTAAGTAATGGAAGTAATAGGTATGGTTTTAGTGGCCTAAAAGTGTGTGCATCACCTATGGGGTCTCTTAGGGGATCTAGTAGGGGGTGTCACATGTTGTCCTTAAGTCAAAT
Source organism: Hura crepitans (assembly GCA_948208565.1). Lineage (NCBI taxonomy): Eukaryota > Viridiplantae > Streptophyta > Magnoliopsida > Malpighiales > Euphorbiaceae > Hura > Hura crepitans. Next base: position 7,439 of record CANXYI011828443.1, read on the forward strand.
TCCAGTTGTCAATTTGCCTTGCCCCATACACAAAGCAAATTATTGAGATAACAAATCAAGGTTTAGAAGCACTCAATCCTTTCAGTTAACTCATTAATCAAGGATTTAGGTATATATCTATGATTTTCTATTTATTGTTTATTGTCTAACAGTTTGTTTGTAGTCCTTTGAATTGGATACATATTATTTATATCAAGATGAATTGAAAGATCTAATAGAAGGAACTTCTTATACTAGGCATCCAAGTAATTTAAAGAAATACTTAAGCTTAAATCCACACTATTGGTGGTAGATATAAGATAAAGCGATGATAACGTGTGTGTGTGTGTGTGTGTGTGTGTATGTATATGACTAACTATCTAATTTGTTAACAAGCAATGTCTGACTATTAGATTTCCTCTAAATTAGTGCATTCTATACTTGGTAAGAATGATGTGAGGAAAGGCAAAATACAAGTATGTTAATAGTAAATGAAATGAAATGCTATATCATGTGTGAATAGGATTGGTACTAATTTAGTGAGAATGTTATAAGTGTACATGAGAAAAAGGTATGATAAGAATCACTATGAAACTATCTATGACTATAATCAAATGGCAAATTATTAAATGGTTGTAATTTTGCCAACTTAAGGCATAGTATTTCATCCCCAAGAAAGTAAGTCATGACATAGTGTTAAGGCATAAGGGTTGTGTAAAGACCCAAAAAATAAAAACTCGATGATTACAACTAAGTCTTCATCAAGTAATTTCAGGGATAAAATTTTCAAAGAGGGTAAGACTTATAATGCTTGTGTACTAAGGCTCTGAGAATTGTGCCCTGAAACTCGAAAAGGATATTTAGTGTGCTAGGTTACTTGCACGAATCTCAAGGTAGGGCATACTGCCTAATAAACTTTAAAGGCTTGAAAAAAGGTGAAAATGACCTCAATTAAAAATTTAGCAGAACTAATAAAATAATTTAGGCTGTAAGTAAGTAGGTCATGGGTCTAAATCGAGTTAGGCTGAGACTGGCCCGGGATGAGCTTAGATGAACATGAAAATATCACACCCTAATGGTTAAAAATTGTAATGAAGCCAATTGAGAAGGAATTTTAATTTTTCAAAGTCATTGGAATTTTTTCGGGATTTCGGCAAAACTACGATTTTCCAAAATCACGCTAGCCTAGTTCTCAAAGGAATTTGGCCATGAAATTTGATGTCCCTCTAATTGAATGTATTTGAAAATTTTAGAAATAAAGATGATAATTTTTAAAGGTCCGGGCAGCCGTATAAAAATTCTCGAAGTTCTGGCACAAACCAGATTGTTGCAAAATAACGATAATTTTGTTCGCCTACTTCCCAATAGAATTTCATTGCAAAATTTTGTGAGCATGAAATTGTGATTAAATGAGGATTTTAGGAGCAAGTAGTGCATTTTTTTGTTAACCGTGTGATTTTTGTAAAACTCCTCAAAGTTGGCAGCCCTATTACCAAAAAATTGAGGTTCGAGAAGTGCTTGGGTGCTATGTGATGCAATTTGAGACACTCCCAACTTTTAAATGACACCTGGTGGAGTAAGGCCACTTGTAATGTAAGGGAGGGATCTCATTTTCACTCATTTGCCACCCACTTTCCCTTTAATTTTATTTTCTTTCTTTTTTTTAGGAGCTATCCATGCTAACTGGTAAGGGGGACTAATTTTAGTCCAATTTTCACCTAGAATTCCCCCTTTGAAGCTCACTAAAGATAGCTATGAAAAGGGTAGTAAGGGGCTATGGTGTTTTGGTGGCAATCTCATATGGAAAAGGGTTGAAGAGGGACATAAAGGCTTAAGATGCTAAGCTAACATAAGGGGAAACACTTGACGAGTAAGTACAATTTTTCTTTCATCTTCTTTTTTTTTTTTTGGATTTAAGTGGTTTTAGATGGCCTCATAACTCTTCTAAATTCTAGAATTTCCATATGGGAGGGGGAGAAACCTTATATGTTACAAGGTTAATCTTTTAATAGGCATTGTGATGGATTCATGTGAAGAGGAGAAAAAGAATTATGGGATCGTAGGGAGTTAAACACTTGCTAGAATGTGCAAGGTATGTGAATTTTCTTAATTCTGAACATGCCTCAAATTTTTAGAATGAAGTTATTGAATGTTTAATGGGAAATGCTGAACCAAAATCCATGTGGTGAATAGGTGTTTTGTTATTAGGTATAGTAAAATAAGGGACTAAGTTAGTGAAAGGGATAGTTTAATAATTCTATTGAGAGTCTAAAGGGGGGGTAAATAATAGAGGGTATTTAGGAAGTAAGGACTAGGTTGGATCCATAGAATTAAGGTGTTCTATATAGAGATAGTGTAAGGCAAAATTAACAAGGTAAAAGAATTATTAAGAAGATGTTAAATTGGGGAAGGAAATTTCGTTATTGAATTTTAATACACATTTTATGTAATGAAGTAAATTTATTTTTTAGGGATCTTGTAAAGCATGAGAGAGTAAGAAATGCATGACTTAGGGAACATGCATGATAAATTAGAACTTGGAATATGAGTATGTATGCTGGTCTTAGATGATTTAGGTATATGTGTGATGAAAGAAAGTGTAAAAAAGGGGAATGCTACCTATGGCTATGAGAAAGATTTGGTGTTATGGGTTAAAAGGTAAGGGGTAAGTCATCTGAATAGAAGGAGATTATGGAGTTTAATATGATAGTGTGGTCCTAGGTGGAAATTTAATAACACAATGGATGTATGTGTAATGGAAATATAAGGACATGGTAGGTTGATATATATATAATTATACGAATATGCATTACCTTGCTTCTAAATAATTGTTTGTAGTACATGTTTGATTACTAATTTTATGCCAAGAGAGTATAACAATGCACACAAAATGGTTAGCTTGAGTGACAAGAATAAATAAGCTAAGAGGTTTTACACCTAAACATAAATAGGGTATTCATAATATGAGTTAAAAATAAGGCATGAGAATGGCACATTTTAAGGAGACTAAATTATCTATTATGAAGATGATGAAATGACATACATATGGGAATAAAATGGCATGCTAAGAGATAAGACAAAATAAAATAATGGTCTCAAACAAGAGATGAGAGAATGTAATGGAAATGTCTTAAGAAACATATAGAAAATAGTCACTCGAGGGTCATGAATGTAATTAGGCCGAGAGAACTTGCATGGAAAAAATAAGGTGATATACCTAATGAATTAAATGTCAAGAAATGAAAATTATGAAATTCAAATGATAGTAGTAGGTTCCATTAAACTAACCAAATGACCGATATGTGAAACTAAAATGGCATGAAATGTTAATCATGAATTGGTGCACACGACCTTATGACAAAATAGGCATACATGTGTGAGATATAGGGTAAAGAAATTGTAAAATAATAGTACGATAAATTAGGGAAGATGTGAGCTCAAATGGCTAGATTTTTGTTATTAAATTATTCTAAATAGAATAAGAAATCGCATGAAAATAAGCAAGCAAATTTAAGGCCTTAGTGCACCCAAGTAAAATAAGTTAGAGAACAAGGTGTAACAAATAAACAGACAAGAATTTAAGCCCATAATGGCTAATTATTTTGCATGCAATAAGGTACAAAATGATGCCTAAAATATATCAGCTACAAGCCAATAATTGTGATAGAATATATATATATATATATATATA
>CANXYI011828640.1:0-10597 GCA_948208565.1 Hura crepitans
ACCATAAACTCAGTAGACTTTCCCTTTTAGATCATACCTATGATACCTTGAAGCCTATGATCATCTTTTTATGATTCCTTTACCATCTCTATCAAGCTCAGCTTAACTTGCAACTCAGCTAACAAACCACCGTCATCTTGCAGCTTCAAACAGAAATACATCACCTTCAAAGCTGATATAAGCTTCCTACTCAAGGCAACCGTAACTTTATTAGCTTTCCTAGGATGGTAATCAACAAGGCAATCATAGTCCTTAATCAATTCCATCCATCTTTTTTACCTCAAGTTTAACTCTTTTTGTGTTGGCAGATACTTCAGACTCTTGTGATTAGTGAAAACATAGCACTTTTCCCTATAAAGATAATGCCTCTATATCTTTAAAGCAAACACAATTGCTGCAAGCTCTAAATCATGTGTCGAGTAGTTTTTCTTATAAAGTTTTAACTGCCGTGAACCATAGGTAACAACTTAGCCATCCTACATGAGTACACATCCTAACCCATTCAGAGAAGTATCAGTGTCTATGGTGAACTCGTTCCCTAACACTGACTGAACTAAAATTGGAGCCTCAGTCAACAAACTCTTGAGCTTGTCAAAACTATCATAACAATTGCTGTCCCACTCAAACTTCATATCCTTCCTTAAAAGACATGTCATATGGCCTGCTATCAAAGAAAATCCCTTGATAACCTTCTATAATATCCCACTAAACCCAAGAAACTCTTGATATCAGTCATATTCCTAGGTGGCATCCACTTCATCATAGCTTGAATCTTGTTAGGATTAACCCTTATACCTTCTACTGATGCTATATGTCCCAAAAATGGCACTTCCTTTTACCAAAACTCACACTTGTTAAACTTGGTGTAGAGCTTCTCATATCTCAAAATTTATAAAGCTGTCTATAAATACTTCTCATGCTCTTCTCGATTCTTGGAATACACAAGAATATCATTTATGAAGACTACTACAAACTGATATAACAATGGCCTAAAGATCCTATTCATAAGATCCATGAATGCCGCCGGTGCATTAGTTAATCCAGATGGAATCACTAAGAACTCATAGTGACCATATCTAGTCCTAAAAGTCGTCTTGTGTATATCTGCATCTTTTACTCTCAACTGATAGTATCTAGATCTAAGATCAATTTTAAAAAAGACACATGCCTTTCTAAGTTGATAAAAAAGATCATTGATCCGCGGTAATGGATACTTGTTCTTGATGGTGACTTTGTTCAACTGCCTGTAATCCATGCAAAGTCTCAATGAACTATCCTTCTTCTTGACAAACAAAGCCAGTGTTCCTCATGTTAAGACACTTGATCTAATGAAACCCTTGTCCAAAAGCTCTTGCAACTGTATCTTTAACTCTTTCAATTCCGTAAGAGCCATTCTATATAGAGCTATAGAAACTAGTGCTGTGCCTGGCATCACCTCAATGCCAAATTGTAACTCCTATTCTAGTGGTAAGCTAGGTAACTCATATGGGAAAACATCCTTAAACTTAGCCATAACAGGAATCTGACTTGCTTTTGATACTTCCTTTTTGGTGTCAACCCTATATGCATGGTAGGCTTGACAACCCTTTTACATCATCCTTCTAGCCTCAAATGCTAATACTATATTAGCTAAGCAATCTAATCTTTCACCCATCACTGTCACTTCTGATCCGTCACTAGCTTGTAATGTGATCCTTTTCTTCTTACAATCCATCATGGCTTGATACTTGGATAACCAGTCTATGCCCAAGATAAGATCGAACTCATTAAACGATAGTTTAATAAGATTCGTTAAGAAAACCTGTCCTTGTGCTGACAAAGGACAGTCTCTGAACACTTTGTTCACTATGATGTGCTGTCGTATCGGATTGCTAACCATCATATCAAAACCAAGGTCATCTGACACTAAACCCCGATCTATAAACCGTGCTGTGCAAATATATAAGTGTGTGGACCTTGGTTCTATTAGTGCTAAAATAGGTAAATCAAAGATATGGAATATACCTATTATAACATCAGTGGCATCTGCCTCCTTTCTAGCTTGGATGGCGTACTGCCTGGCTGGAGTTCTACTATTTAACTTGTCCTTTTGACTAGCCCCACCTCTGCTTCCACTATTACTTTTATCCTATTTTTGTGAAGAGTTATATAGTCTCATTAGGCAATCTCTTTAAAAATGATCCCTAGAGCCATAACCCCAGCAAACTCCTAGTGTAACTTTCCAACAAACACCTTTGTGCCACTTGTGGCAAGTATCACAAGCTGGTGTAGAAGCACTGCCAACCGTGGATCTAGGAACACCTGAAGCCTGAGTTTGACCTTTGTGATCGGTTTGACTTCTTGCTTTGCTAATGCTTAAACTTACCACTCTTACGCTTCTTATCTACGGTATAACTCGAACTGCCCTATCCTTAGCCAAATGACCTCTTCTCAAAGCTATCTCTCTTCTGTCTCATCTGGTTAACCATCTATGTGGTGTGACAAGCTACTATCAAAGCTAAAAAATCCATGATCTGTATTGGAGCAAACTATTACATAATGTCTAAATTCAGCCCCTTCTCAAACTTCTTGCAGCGATCTTTCTCTATTGCCACCATTGCCTTAGCATATCTCCTCAAATGAGCAAACTCTTTCTCATACTCAGATATGGTCCTGTGCTTCTACCTTAGATTCATAAACTCCTGATACATTTGATCTAGGTAATGCTCAGTCACGTACTTCTTCTTAAATTCTTTAAGAAAGAACTCCCAAGTAAGATCCTAAGTCATCTTATGCTCTGTAATGGCCTCCCACAACTTCAAAGCTTCCTCCAATAGCATGGAAGTAATGGATGCAGTATACTCCTTTTGAGGACACTTTAACTACTGCATAATCTTTAGCATATGATTTAGCCAATACTCGGCTCTACTCAACTTATCCAGCTCTTCACCCTTAAAGTACTCAGCTCCATTCTTCAGTAACTGTTCCATGTACATCTTTTGGAAAGCTTATTGTTCTTGAGGTAATGGAGGTGGAACTATGTGTATTGTAGCAATTGCAGTAGTAACAGTCGTAGTAGTTGCAACAGCTACCATCGCTTGCCTGAAGGACTCTAACATCTTCTCTAACTAAGCTGGCTGACCTTGCTACCCATGTGCAGCATGTCCTGTGTCACTAGAGGTCATGTGTTCCGGTTGTACCCCTCCTTGTGCAACGGTCGTAGGAGCATGGCTCTCTAATTTTTCTTCTTCGCTTCGGGCCATACTACAACTCATTATTGTATTTATAGGTAATAAAAACAAATTATAAGCCTCACATGTAATAGTATTATGATTTAAATATACTACGACTCCTATAGTGCTCTTTTGTAACCCATAGGTTTAGAGGAAAGCCTAAACTAGAGCTCTGATACCACTAAGTGTGACACCCTCTTCCCATTCCATACTTCGAGCCTAAGTAGAGAGAACACATGCATACCGATATTCGAATTCGTTACCCATAAAAACCTAATTAAATTGAAACTTTTATTAATTAAATGATTTCTTTACTTATGGAGTTGTGAGAACACTAAAAAGCATTTGGCACATTTTATGAGGCAATTTTTAGGGTCATCGTGTCAAAAATTTGACAGCATAATGGCTGTACTGCGACACTTTCCCAAATAGTAAACCTATTAAAAACACTTCTACAACAACATATAACTCATCTCAATGCCAAATGGGTCCTTTTGACCCTCTAAACTCAACATAAAAACACAGAGCCTCAGGCTCAACATCAGACAACATTCTCACATGCAACATCAAGAGTTTCCACACAATCCATATGAGAAAAATAAAACTTTTACAATATTATAGCTTTAGTAACAAAAAACAACCAAAGTTATAAATTTGGCCCAATCCCTCCGGAATCACAATAGCACACTACCAATATTACATTTACATCATTACACTATTAAAAAATGATAAAAAATACCCATATAGGGATTATCTTTAAAAGTCTCCTATGGTATGGAAGCTTTGGCTCTAATCTACTGCTATGTTACCAAAGCATGACAAACAAGCAATGCGCTAAGCTTTCACTTAGAGGTGTAATCACTTTAACTTGAAAAAGATAGCTTAAGCATGTATTATTGCAATATATGTCAAGTGAATCATTTAAAATTCATACTTGTGCACACAATATGAATATCTTAAAATTATGCATTACTAATGCATGTACTTGCCTTAAACAACCCTAAAACTACATCATACCCCTATTCACAAGATAATTGTTCTCATTATACTTAAAATGAACCATAATCATAATGTGTTCATATATCATCCAAAACATACATATACTCGAATACACAACGTAACAAGTATAATAACATACATTTTAAACCATAACCATACATATGTGCCATTACCATATGTTCGGCTTTCATAACCCTATACACACAAATACATTAAGTTTTATAAGTATTAGACTCTATATTATACCACATATACCATACTATTAGCTTTAACTAGTCATTATGTCATAAATATCAATATCGCATATAATGCATTATTTACATCACAATTACCATTATTTTATGTTTAACTTATGCCCACACTAAAAAGACAACTATCCAAGGCTAGATAGTGGATACCAATGGCTCAAAGGCACTTGCACCTGAAGGTACATAAAGAAGTGGCCCGTCGGCACTTGCATCCATAAATACGTAAAACAAGCAGCCCGAAGGCACTCATGCCCATTGACATGTAGACATTGACCCATAGGTCTTATACTCGAAGGTAAGCATGGTAGCTACTAAAATCCTAGTTGACCAGTCAACCTATCCAAACTAGGTTGTCTAAACGTATAGGCATCATTAAACTTGTTAATTATCTCATTTTGTTATTTTCCATATATATATCGTTGTTTATGCTTCAACTTGGACAAACTAGCCACCTTGGCCATTTTGCACCTTAGTGAGGCCTCAACTGTCATGCTAAGTAGCATGAGTCACATAAATCATAACATACCAAATTAGGGTTACATAAGCTCAAGAACACTAAAAGGTCACATAACCTAGGTATAATAGCTAAGAATATCATTTGGCATCATAATCGTATACTATTCCATTACTTTCATCATTCTCCAGCATTATAATGTCTAATGTATCATAGTTATGCATGATGATCACATATTGTATCACATGTCATTTTACACATTTTCGGTATTTAGCGATATACATGTATCATATGCCTATATACATGTCAATAAACCATATGACATTCAAGTTGGCATTCGGATGCAATTGCACATACACACACCTTTTAGTCATCGCATGTATACATACAGAACGTCATTTAAGCACAAAACATCATATTTAAGTCATTACTGTACACAAGTCACGAATACACATTATGGCTCACATGCATGAAATTTGGCCTTCACATGCCCAAGGCCATCAAAATGCACATACTTTCTCATTTATAATTATAAATCATGTTTAGATGCTTAAAACCACATCCATATACTTCAAACTAGCATACATGATCATATAACATCAATATATACCTAAAATTCACATAATGCCATTCGTTTCTTAAATCTTCCATAAATGTGCAACACCTATGCATAATATGTTCTAGCCATCACATTTCATATACACAACATCAAACAAATCATATTTTTTCCAACCATTTCATTTATTATGCGTTATAACAACTAATAGCATTTATTTATATTATGTTATTATTTGGCATATTGAAATTCATGCATTTTTAACTCAAGATAATGTGATTACACATACCAATACAGGTCATACGGGATGTCTGATACCAGCCTAAGCCTTCTCCTTGCCTCGGGAGGCTCAGGTCGACGTTTCGCCTACGAATTCAAAAGGGAACAAAATTCAAAATTAATATAAAATAATATAAATGTTGAAAAAATATTTCGAGCCTAGATATAAGCTTTACAACACCTTAGGAACCAGTGAAAAATAAAATTAGTGAAAGAAATACCCGAGTGTCGGGAGGTCATTATTCACTACGGAAGACTTCTTAATTTTTCTCCCAAAGTACTCCGCCGTTCTCGGTGATTTTGGTGTCCATGGATTTGTCAGAACTTTTTGATATGGGTATCATTTTTTGGGATAGGCTTGTGTGTGGAATAAGAAATCAAAGGGAAGAGGGAGGTGGAGGTGGTCATGATTTTTGGAGGTAGCGGAGGGAAAAGGAGAGGGTGGAGGGACGGGAAAATGAGGGAAATGAAATTTCTTTCACTATTTATAGTTTCAAAAAAATAAATTTCTCTTTTCCAAAAAATTTTTATACCCTATAAGATTGTTGGAATTCCCTCATTCCTATCCCCAAAATTAGATAGATTAGGGTCCTAAATCCTCCCAAAATACTAAACCCGAAAAATGAATAAAACTCAAAAAATTAATGCATTTTATTTCCCAAAAATTCAGTAAAAATACTTTTTGATGTCCAAAAATTTTGATTCTAAAGCCAATGGACTATTTGGACTATTTAAGTATCAGGTCATAACATTTTTTGATTATTTTGAGCAACTTTTAATTTATTTTATTGTTCAGCTTTACCTGCGGCACTATTCACATGACACTGTCGTAAAATCTTATTTAGCATTTTTAACCATCTAAATGGCTTCAGATTGGCTTCAAACTTTACTCAAAATTCTCTCATAATTAATTCTCCCTATTGGTACACTTTGTGTGACTCGAGTTTCGAGAAGCACTATTCATCCTAGGAAGTACTATTCACGAAAGTCGGAATTTTCGGATATTTACAAAGGTTGGTGTAGACATAACATTTTTATCCATATAGGTACTGCCTTTAGATCTTTAGAGAGAACACAATCGCTGCCAACTCTAAATCATGAGTGGGGTAGTTTTTCTCTTGAGGTTTTAACTATCTTGAAGTATAGGCAACTATCTTGCCTTCCTATATGAGTACACATCCTAACCCATTTAAGGAAGTATCGCTATGAATAGTGAACTCTTTCCCTAAAATAGGATGAACTAAGATTGGAGCCTTTGTCAACATGTTCTCGAGCTTATTAAAAGTCTCCTGACACTTGCTTTCCCACACACACTTGGCATTCTTCCTTAGAAGTCATGTCTTAGGAGCTGCAATTAGAGAAAAACCCCTTAATGAAACTCCTATAATAGCCTACCAAACCCAAGAAACTTATAATCTCTGTAGTATTCCTGGGCAGTTTCCATTCCATCATAGCCTCAACCTTACTAGGATCAACTCTAATGCCCTCTATTAAAGCTATATGCCCCAAAAATGACACTTCCTGTAGCCAAAACTCACACTTACTAAGCTTGGCATAGAGTTTCTCATCCCTCAACATCTGTAGAACAGTCCTCAAATGCTTCGCATGATCATCCTAGTTCTTTGAATACATAAGAATGTCATCAATAAAGACTACCACAAATTGATCCAAGAATGGCTTAAATATTCAATTCATGAGATCCATAAATGTCATCGGTGTATTAGTTAACCCAAACGATATCACCAAGAACTCATAGTGGCCATATCTTGTCCTAAAGGCTATCTTGTACACATCCACCTCTTTTACCCTTAGCTGATAATACTAGGATCTAAGATCAATCTTAGAGAAGACATCTACCCCTCTAAGCTAATCAAACAGATCTTCAATCCATGGTAAAAGGGTATTTATTCTTGATGGTAACTTTGTTCAGCTTTCTGTAGTTAATTCATAACCTCAAGGAACCGTCCTTCTTCTTGACAAATAGAACCGGTGTTCCCTAGGGTGAAACACTTAGTTTGATAAAACCCTTATTCAGAAGCTCTTGTAACTACAACTTTAACTCTTTCAACTCCATAGGAGCCATCCTATATAGAGCTATAGAAACTGGTGCTGTGCTTGGCAACACATTAATACCCAACTCTAGCTCCCTTTTTAGTGGTAAATCGGGTAGCTCTTCTAGAAAGACATCCTTAAACTCCGATACAACTGTTATCTAATACAACTGTTATCTTACTTACTTCTAACTTCATCATTCTAATGTCAATCATATAAGCTAAATACGTTAGGCAACCTTTCCTCAAGAATCTCTTAACCATAATAGATGAAATAACATTAGACATATAGTCCGATCTCTCACCCACTTACAACTGTCACTTCTGTCCCATCACTAGCTTTAAGCGTGATTCTCTTCTTTCTGTAATCCACCATTGCGTAATTTGTGGAAAATCAATCTATTCCCAAAATCATATCAAACTCATTGAAAGGTAATTCAATGAGATCAGTGGAGAAAGTATATCATTGAACTGACAAAAGAAAGTCTTTATACACTTTGTTCACAACTACATGTTGTCTTATTGGGTTGCTAACCATAATATCTATATCAAGATCTTCTGATACTAACCCTTGATCTAAAGCCTGTGCAGTGCAGATATAAGAGTGTATAGATCTCAGATCTATCAATGCTAAAGTAGGTAAATAAAAAAGTTGGAAAGTAATTGCTATGTCATTAAGTGAGTCCACATTATTTCTGGCTTAGATGGTGTACTGCTTAGCTAGAGCTCTACTTTCTGACTTGCCCCAGCTCTGTCTCTTGTATCCTTTATATCTTTCTTCTTAGCCAAATCTACAGATTTAGAAAGACAATCTTAAAACATATGACCTTTAGAGCCATAACCCCAACATACTCCAAGCATAGTCTTTCAGCATGTACCTCTGTGTCTTCTATAATAATGTTCACACTAAGAAGGAAGAGTGCTAATAGTTGTGGATTTAGGGGCACCTAAAACTTGAGTCTGTTATCATGACTAAGCTCTAGATCCCTGACCGGATTTTTGTGATTATTCTTATTTCTGACTAGGTAGTTGCTTTGATTAGTCACCCTTTTATTTCTTATCAACTGTAGACATTGAATTGCCTTGGCCTTGACCAAAGGACCTCTTCCTCTGGAAGCCATCTCTTTTCTCTTTCAACTTGTGGACTAACTCTACCAATTGGCATGGAACAACCAAAGTAGAAAAGTCTCAAATCATTATGGGAAGGATTTGAAGCATAATGTCAAGGTTCAGCCCCATTTTGAACTTCCTACAACGATATTCTTCTATGGAAATAATCACCCTGGCATACCTACTGAGCCTGGCAAACTCCTTCACATACTCTAATATAATTCTATGCCTTTACCTCATATCCATAAATTCTTGTCTTTTCTGATCCAGGTAGTGCTTTGTGATATACTTTTCTTGAATTTGTAGAGAAAGAACTCCTATGTCAGATCCTCTGGGGCCTTATATTCTGTAATGGTCTCCTACCACTTAAAAGCTTTTTCTAAAAACAAGGAAATGACACGATCTGTATACTCCTCCTAAGTGTATCTCAATTGTTGCATAATCTGCAATATCTTATCCAGCTAATACTCAACTTTGCTTGATCCCTCTTACTCTTCTCCTTTAAAAAACTCAGCTCCATTCTTTATCAGCCTCTCTAGGTAGGTCTTCTGTAGAGATTAAGGTTTTAGCTAGGCTAGTAGAGGTGCTACAGAATGAATTGTAGCAACAACAATAGCCATGGTAACAGCAATAGATGCTTGCTTCATTGATTCCATCATCTGCTCAAACTAAATAGGCTGTGGTCCTTATTTTACTTTCCATGCATCACTAGATGTCATAGTCTCAGCCTTGGCAGCCCCTTGTGCCATTGTAGTTGGAGCATGGCTCTTAATTTCCTCATCATCCTGAGGCGTACTTTGGGTTGTCCTTAATCTATAGGAAAAATAAAGTAGATTATAAGCCTCGATATGTATAATTTAGTGATGTAGACTTTTTAATTCCTATAACACTCTTATGTAACCCATAAATATAGAGGAACACCAAAACCAGAGCTCTAATATCAACAAATATGGCACCCTTTACCCATTTTGTACACCGGACCATAATAAGGAGCGACACACTATTGATATCCAAACTACGCTATATGAAAACCCATAAAGGAATTTAAATCTTTTCTTCATATTAAAATATATTTTACATGTTTAATGCAATAAAAACATGAATTATCAAAAACCATTTTTGGGGTATACTAATGAGGTCTCTGTGTCTAAAATTCGGCAACATAACGGATGTACTAGGATACTACCCAAATAGTAACATGTCAAAACAAAAACTTCTATAAATTTTTCATCACACTCTAACATCCTTCGGGTCCATTTAACCCTCCAAAACTCAACACAAGGCAACATTCTACAAGCATGCATAAGGAAGAGATATTATGCGAGTCATGCATTCTTATGAAAGCTTTTAGAGAAAAAAAGAAAAAAATGTGAAAGATTTATTAAATAAAATTATAAAACATGATTACAGATTAGGCCTAATCCCTCATATAGACAAGAGTTCTATCTTACTAATTACATCACCAAAAATTATACAAAAGAAATCGAAATACCCCTAAAGGTAGCTTTTTGATCTTTTGTGGTACTAAGGCTTTGACTCTAATTTGTAGCTTTTACTTATGTATCGCAAAAACAAGACAATACACTAAGCTTTCACTTAGTGGTGTATTCATCTTTATATATATATATACATATATATATATATATATATATATATATATATATATATATATATATGTATATATATAT
>CANXYI011828750.1:0-10598 GCA_948208565.1 Hura crepitans
TATATATATATATATGTATATATATATATATATATGTATATATATATATATATAAATGTACATATATACATATATATATATATATATATATATATATATATATTATATAGAGGGATACATTTGTAATATGATATATCTATAGAGAATAAGATGTAGATCATGGTTTAGGTGGTGATAATAATGTTCTTTTGATGTGCATGATAAATATTATGTGAATAAATAAATAAGAAACATATTTCTCCTTTAAGGTGATTTGTTAACTATATACTTAATAAAAATTACACAAGCTACCATAAACTGGTGAAATAAAAAAGTAAAAAGTGATGGCCTATATCTGTAGGCAACCTAACTCAAATAGGTTAACTAGTCAACTAGGGAGCTTAGTAATTACATAAGGCATTTTGGTGCTACAAACTTATGGGATCATGATTTGGACACTTTGTTGCTACTGGCCTAGAGTCAATGTGTTAAGGCCAATAGGCCACCATTTTGCCTTTAATATATATGATTGAGTTGATACTTATGGGTCACCATTTGAGACCTACGATTATCATTTAAGACCAATGGGTCATCATTTGAGACCTTCATGGTCACTGTTGAGACCTTTGTAGTCACTGAGTCCTATTATCTAGTTAAAGGTAACTATCTCTTATATGTGGGCAAATGGGATTAAATTAAATTATAAAGTAATATTGGATATAATAATACATGTTTATGAGATTTTAATTTATGTGTATAAATACAACATGCAAGTATGAATGTTGTTACATGGCTTTAATGATGTATTAGATATTATTAGCATGCATGTATTCCTTTAATGAGTTATTCACATGATATGTATGGTATAGATTAATGTCTATTGCTTATCATAAAATGAATACTTGTATGTGTATATGGATGTATGCTATAGTGAATACACCACCAAGCTTTATACTTAGCACATCGTGTTTTTGGAATGCATAGGTTAAAGAAGTACAGATAAAAGCTAAAGCCTTAAGTAGCTGTGTAAATAAAGATACATATATCCTTTTTGGTATATTTTGGAAATCCTTTATGTAAATTATAGGTTGTCATGAAAGTAATACACTCATTTGTTATGAAAAGGGATTTGGGCTAAAAACTAGTATTTTGTAATGTTTTGTAAACTTGATTGAATATCTTTACTTTTGTAATGTACATATAAACTAAAGGTGTTAGATTCCAATATATTTATGTTTTGAGATGCATGTTTTCTAGATATTGTTATGTTAAGAGGTTTACATGGATTAATAGGATCCCAATGGTAGGAATGTTATTTGAAATGAGATTATAGAAGTGTTTTTACACTTACAGGTACCATTCATTTTGGGATAGTGTCTTGGTACAGCTGTTATGCTATCGGATTTTTTACACAAGGGTTGCTAAAACTGTTTTAAAACTTAAAAAGCAAAATTTTCATCTAAACAAGATTTTGAAGGTTTATATAAAATCAAATGATTTAAAAAAGCTTTTAATTTATACGAGCTTTTTAAAAAAAGTAAGTTCAGATATTGGTATGTGTGCCATTTCTTATTAGGGCCATGTGACCAAATTAGGTAATCGGTGTCACATTTAGTGGTATTAGAGCTTCAGTTTAAGCATTTGTTAGTACATATAAAATCAGAAATGAGTGCCTAGAGTCTAAAATCATGCATCCCATAATTAGACATTATTGAGGCTTATTATCTATATCTTTTCTTATAGATTAAACATGAGTGATTCTACACCCCAAAGTGGTGCTGAGGAAGTAGAAAGTCATGCTCCCATGTTAGCTAATGCACCCTCTAGGACAAGTACTTCAACACCTAGTATTGAGGGGATCACAACTCAGGCAATACCTATTCTCCTTCAGTAGATGGTGGATTTGTTAAGGAAATCCATAATAGCAGTAGCTCCACCTCTTCACTAACATAGCTTGCACCATAAGTCCTTCAAAAAAATACTTAGAGAGGCTTAAAAAGATAGGGCCTGAGGACTTCTAGGGTGAGGAGCTAGATGGATCTAGTAAGTAGAATATTAGCTAGATAGAACAATGAGGATCATACTGTAATTAAGATGTACCTTAGAGGAGTATATGACTTGTGCTACTTCACTCCTTCAAGTGGTGGGAGACCATTATAGCACATAAGGGGCTTGAGAATTTGACTTAGGAATTCTTTCTTCGAGAGTTTACAAAGAAATACATCACTGAGCATTATTTAGACAAGATAAGACAAGAGTTTGTTAACTTGAAGTAGAGGAATATAACTATAACCAAGTATAAGAAAGAATTTGATGAGCTTAGTTGATATGTAAATAAGATGGTTTCTACTAAAGAAGTCTAATATAAAGGGTTTAAGAAAGGGTTCAACCTTAAAATAAAGCTTTAAGTGGCTCTAATGAAGATAAGAGACTTTATAGCTTTAGTGGTAGTATGTCACATAGTTGAGGAGATTTAAAAGGAGAGAAGAGAGATCTTTTAGAAGAAGAGATTCTATGCGCATGGTTAAGCTAGAATAACCCTTAATAAGAAGTAGAAAAGGGATCAATTTAGACAACAACAATCCAGAAGCAAGTTTAGACCTAAAAATCTATTCAAGGTTCAAGAGTAGTATCTAAAAAATAGAGACAAGTAGTTAGTGCTCTAATTTCTATAACTAAGAATGCACTAGCACAAAAGTGTAAGCATTATGGCAAGTGGCATAAGGGTGTTTGCTAGAAGACCATACTAGGAGCATGCAATGGGTGTAGCTCCAAAGGCCATTATCAAAAGGATTGCCTAAGAATATTTGAGTTTTACAAAGATGCAAGGTGTATCCCCATCCAAGTTTAAAGGTTAGAGGAGTGACATAGGTGATAAAGTTGGCAAAAATTAGAGAGATAAGGTTGAGACCATAGATAAATCTAAGAAAAGAGCACTAGTTAGGTAGTATGCTATCCGGGCATGTGAGGATACTAATTCTCCTTAATATATTATTGGTACCTTCTACCTTTTTGATCTACCTATTTTATCTTTGATAGATCCAAGTTTTACTCATTCATACATATGCGCTGCATGGGCATAAGATAAGGGGTTAGTGTTAGAATAGCTTGACATAGATATTTTTGGTTAGTAATCTGATAGAGTAGCATGTGATAGTTAATAGAGTTTATAAGGAATATCATTTGTCAGTCTAAGGACATATGCTGTCGATCTTATCAAATTGCCATTCGAAGACTTCGACTTGATCTTGGACATGGATTAGTTGTCTAAGCATTATGAGATGGTAGATTTATGGATAGAAGAGGATTTCTCTTCATATTGCGGATGGATAAAGTTTATGGTTATGGAAGAAAGATTAAGTTTATGCTTAATGTGATTTTTACAATCGATGTTAAGTAAATGATGGGGAAATGATGTCAAGCCTATTTAGCTTATGTATGATACACCAGAAAAGAAGAACTGAATATGTGTCAAATACCAATGGTGTATAAATTTACAGATGTTTTTCATGAAGAATTACTAAGATTACTACTAGTTAGAGAGTTAAAGTTTGGGATAGAAGTTCTACTTAGTACAACCCCAGTGTCTATGGCTCTAGAATGGCACTGATAGAGTTACAAGAATTGAAGATACAGTTACAAGAACTACTTGATAAGGGTTTCATAAGACCAAGTGTATCAACATAAAGAGCACCGATTTTGTTTGTGAAGAAAAAGGTTGGCTCCTTGAGATTATGTGTAGACTGTAGATAACTAAATAAGGTGACTATCAAGAACAAGTATCCCTTGCCTTACATAGACAATTTGTTTGATCAACTTAGAGGAGCAGGTGTTTTCACTAAGATTGACTTGAGATATGGATATTAATAATTTAGAGTAAAGGAAGCAATTATTGCTAAGACATCCTTTATGACTAGATATAGACATTATGAGTTTTTGGTAATGCTATTTAGGCTTACCACTACACCAGTGGCTTTTATAGACTTGATAAACATAGTCTTCATACTATATCTAGACTAGTTTATTATGGTGTTTATTGATGGCATTCTGGTATATTCTAAAAGTAAAGATGATCATGAATAACATCTCAAGATTGTATTATAGACTAAGAAATGAGAAGCTTTATGCCAAGCTTAACAAGGGTGAGTTTTGGCTTAATAAAGTGTCTTTCTTAGGATACATCGCATCGACTGATGGCATTCAAGTTGATCCTAGCAAGATTGAAGTAGTTATGGAGTGCAAGCCACCTAGGAACACTATTGAGATCAGGAGTTTCTTAGGATTTTCTAGACAGTATAAGCATTTTATTAAATGTTTTTTTTGATGATTACAGCCTTGATGACACATCTATTGAGGAGCAATGTTAAGTTTATTTAGGATGAAAAGTGTCAAAAGAGTTTTGAGAAGCTAAAAGTGATGTTGACAAAAGCTTTAATCCTTGTATAGCTAGTGTTAGGAAAGGACTTTACTATCTATAGTGATGCTTCTTTGAATGGGCTTAGATGTGTGCTCATGGAAGAAGGCAAAGTAGTTGCGTATTATTCTAGACAATTAAAGCCACATGAAAAGAATTATTCAACACATGATCTAGAGTTAGTAGCCACAGTCTTTGCATTAAAGATCCAAGGACATTATCTCTATGGAGAGAAGTGTTATGTGTACACTGACTATAAGAGTTTGAAGTATCTACCTACCTAAAAAGAATTGAACTTAAGATAGAGAAAGTGGATGAAGTTAATTATGGATTATGATTGCCTTATTAACTACCATCCAAGGAAGGCTAATAAGGTAATAGTTACTTTGAGTAGAAAGTTTATGGTAGCCATAAAAGTTATGAATGTCAGAATAAAGTTTATAAATGATGAAACTTTATTAGCAGAATTGCAAGTTAAGCCTAATCTTTTACACCAAGTTAAGGATGCTCAAAAAGAAAATGGCAAGCTTATAGAGTTATAGGTTCTATCCAAGAGGAGAAGTTCCCTAGTTATGAGAGTAAGGATGACATGTGTTTATATTACCTAAACCATCTATGTGTGCTTGATGTGAAAGTTCTAAAGAGTTAGATTTTGCAAGAAGCTTATAATGACCATATACTATGCATCCTAGTAATACAAAGATATACTAGGACTTAAAGTTTAAGTCTTTTAGTATTAATGTTGTAGTTCTCCTTTTGATTATTAAGAATATAAATTCCATTAGCACTTAAAGCATAACAATATAAAATATTATTCTTATAAACTAAGCATCATTTGCTCTGATTAATAAAATATCAAAATCTTGTTCAACAAGATGAGATAAAGAAATAATAGTCTTATTCAAAGAAGGAACATAACAACAAATATTAAGTTTTATACTAATCCTAAAGGTAAATCTGAGCAATATGTTCCTACAGCTAATGCAACAACTCTTACTCTATTTGCAATGTGTAGGTCCACATCACCCTTGTTCAGCCTTCTACTACTCTTTTGTCCCTACAAATCAAAAACAAAATGAGAATGGCATCTGATATATAATACCTATGTTTGATTATCAATAGCAATGTTATTACTAATCTCAATAACATTAATACTTGAATTTGAAGCATCAATATGCTCCCTTTTCATTTGAGACCTTTTTGACATGCTTTGAAATGTCCCCTTTTGGGATTAGTCTCTTTGCACTTTTATGGGCTTTCAACTAATTAAACTTAAGATTTATGCTCCCAACAAAAAAGACTTAATTAGTTTTACCATGTCTTATGATTATGAAATTAACTCTTAATTTTGAATATATCATAAATACACATGGAATTAAACCCTAACAATTTCAACTTATAAGGCTAAATGTCCTTTATTATCTTAAAATTGAATAACATATTTGATATGTCGTATCTATTTATTCCACAAGATGATGAATGATGAGCATCCACATGCCCGTGCTCTTTCTAAAGTTTAAAAGGCATAAAAGCAATCATATTGCCATTAATATCTTCATGTACTTTTGATAAAGCTTCCCACTCTCAATAGGAACATCGATTAGAGGAGGTGGAATATATATATCTAACACATATGTAACACCTTTATACCTAACCATTAACCCGACTCAGGTATAGGATGCCATGTATCAATTTTAATTATCTTTTGTATTTAAGTCATTAACATACACTATTAATCCTTTTAGTATGATCCTTTTATCAAAATATTTACTATATCTCTTAAAACCTCACATCGAATCTGACATATATACATCATATACAATGAATAGATGCATTGTAAAACATTAATATTATTAAAATTAGTATTTAATAATTAATTATTACAACTACCAACTACAAATTAAAATAATTTAAAGCTATTGTCCATTTATCCTTATCGATAATATATTCAGTAACTTTGATTGTAATGCCCATGAATCTTATTTTCATGAATAATACTATCAAGGCATGAATAGTGTCTCTTGAGATGCCGAGGCACCTTATAATGGCTAGAAGGGGGAGTACTAGTCATAAAACTTTGACGGACTAGAAAATGGTGAAACTAAAATAATTAAAACTTTTAGCAAAACCAATAACTCATTTTAGGCTAAGAATTAATGAATAGTAACCTTAGTTGAAATTACTGAGATATGCCTGAATGGACCATGAAATATCATACGCTTATTGTTAAAAATTCCAATAAGTATATTAGTGAAGAAATTTTAATTTTCTAAGGTCGTTTGATATTCATTTGAAATTTCTTAATTATATGAGTGAATAGTAACCATAGTTGCCTTTAAAGTTTTGACTCAAGATTTTACGGGGCCCTTATTGGGCATTATCTAGAATTTTTGGCACTAAAACCATGAATTTTAGAGGTCTTGAGAAATTATTTTGAATTTCGGAAGTTGAAAAGAAAATTAGATTAAAATAGGCTATTAAATTGATACATGGTGTAATTCGAGCCATCCACATGTTTAATATAAAAGGCATGGCACATGTGGGGGTTCACATGTGCCAAAGCCTTCATTTTCTTACTCACCCACCAAAAACCCAATGCCCTCACTCTCTCTCCTCCTTCACTTTTTTCTTCTCTTTCTCCCTGAAATCTAGCATAATTTTACCAAATTTTATATGGTTCTTTGCCTCTAAGACTTTTTGAAGCCTTTTTTACTAACAGAATTCAAAAACAAAGGCTAGAAATTGAGTTATAGACATTTGGTGAATAGTGTCAAATCTTTGTGTAAGTGATTTTATTCCATTTTTTTCTTTTATTTTAGGTAGCCCTAAGTGATCTAAGGTTAATCATGCCATTAGTTCTTAATTGAGAGTTATGTAAGATTTTTGGAAATTTTAAAAACCCTAAAATTGTGTATGTTTTTAGGCAAAGAGGAAAAGCTTAGAAATGAGAGGTAACCCAAAGCTTAAAGTGGTGAATTAGGGTGTTTTGACACCCTTAGTGTGTGCATTTAGTGTAATATGTGTGTGCCATTGTGTAAGTGCATGATATTATGTGTGAAAGTGTGTATAGAATTGTCATTATATGTTTATGTGTGTGTTAATGTGTAATGCTTATCTAATAGTATTAAGGTGATTTGCAGAAGCCTATGTGTGTGATAAATATGTAAGAATTGCATGTGTAAGTGTATGAGAGTTGTGTGGTCAAATGGTGTGTGACAGAGAAGTGTGAGTGTATATGTGTGATTGATGATAATATGGCATGTAATTGAGTTAAAAATGACTATGAAATAGGGTAATGAGGTGGAATTAGTAAGAAAGAAACCATAGGCACTTGGTTCTAAAATTTGCATGAAATATGTTGTAAGTATGCAATGGATATTTATGGGTGCAAGTCAATGTCAAGGATGAGTAACAATGTGACTTAAAATAGTAGGCAACTGTATGCATTTAATGTTGTGAATATAACTCAAATAAGTGAATGTTGAATAGAAATGATGAGGACACATTAGGTGTAAATAAAGTGATGCTATTGCAATTGATTATGAGAACAAGTACTTGAGATTATGAGGTCGTAAAAATAACTAAATGAATAGTAACTTAATGGTAAAAAAGGCATCATAATGGTTGGCTATGTAACAATGAAAAAGTGCATGTAACTATAGCAACTACAAACATTGTTATGACTTATGTCAAATAAGCTGTAACTGGGGAAAATAAGATAGCAATTTAAGTTGGCCCATATTAGTTAGACACCCATTGGATTGCTTGACCAATCAACTAGGGAATTAATAGTTACTAAAGGTTTTGGTCCTCCTGGGTAATTACTTATGAACATGAGATGGTGAGTGTAGCTACTAAGGTTCTAATAGAGAACCCTACACATCCAAGTATTGGGAGGTCTATATGGGTTGATCCCTACTTACCTATATTGTTGTGGATTTGGGAGGTCCCACAGGGTTAATCCTTGCTATCCACTTGAGTTGATCTTATTTACTAGGATTTGAGAGGTCCCATAAGGCTAATCCCTACTATCCTTATTGTTGGGAGGTCTATTAAGAGTGATCCCTGCCACTCTAATTTGTGAGGTTCTTATGTATTGATCCCTACTATTGGGTGGAGTTGGGAAGGTGCAGCTACTGAGGTCTAAAATATGGGCCATTACACAATTTAGATCCTACTATCTAGTGTTTTAAATGTAATCTTTCTAGTATGGGCCTATAATGGACTAAAGGAAATAAATACATATAATATGAACACTTATAACTTTATGACGTATCTGACATAATTAAGAATGAGGAAACATAATCGAGTAATTTGAGCAGACTGTGAGACACACTGGATTATAAGTAATATGACAGGCTAATAATTAATAGAATTACAATTAAATAAACTGGTATGGTCACATGACTTGTATGATGTGTGCTTAATACATGATGGTGTGCTTTGACACATATATTACATTAAATTCAGCACTGAGTTTATATTTAGTGTATTAGCATCTTAATACATAGGTAGGATATTTTAGGGAGCTGTCCTGCCTCAATACTATAGTGTAGATGACAAGCATTAGAACGGTACAATTTCTATATATTTATGTATGTATAAAAGTAGGGCACTCAGGTATATATGGCTTTGGGCCCGAGATGGTAAGATGGTTAGACATGTATTTTGTTACTTTATGGTTTATATTTAATTAACTATAGATGTAACCTGAGTATTTATCTATATATGTGCTTGATAATGTGTTTGAGCATGACCTAGGTCTGAGACCTTGTGTTGTTTGTATTGTGACTTAGATGAGTGATTAGAAGACTAGATGGGTCCAATATATGGAGGATATGTGTTGTGATTGATTTCACCTAAGCAATATAACGGCTGCCTAAATTTCTATAATTCAGATAATCATCAAATAAAATGGCCATTTCAATTAATTACAATCATAATGAGAATAATAAAAGGGAATAATAGTAAAATAACATAAAGACTAGAACTAGGTGGTTAAGTCCATAAGTGTTAAATGAACGATAGGTGGGGTAGAAACATGATGGGTGACCTTTGGAAAGTAGCATTCCTTATCTAGTTCCTCTAGGGATCAGGTAGAGGGTGTTACACTTGATGGTATCAGAGCGGGCTTAGATGTTCCTAGGTATAGTATACATGAGTGCCATGGTCTAGGGTTTTGTGCTCAATAAAGCTACACTGTATGAGGTTGATTCCTTATTCTTTTGTAGTAAAGCACAATGATTGAATGGATATCACTAGAGCAGAGGGAAGAGGTGGCAAGTCATGCCATAACAATTATACATGGACCAAAGGCAAATGTAGCCACACCTGTGCTGAGTGATGTAAAATGTCAGGCATAGGCACATGCCTCACTTGCACTACTACAATAGATTATGGAGTTACTGAGGCATATTATTATAGATGCTGCTCCATCACCACTACCAACTATAGACACCCCACCTTAACCAAGGATGATAGCTAGAGATAGACTCTCTGAGTACAGCATAAAAATGCCATCAAGATATTTGGTCCGCACGGACTAACATCCTCAAGTACTTGGTCCGCATAGATTAACTATAGAAGCAGACCAGAACCTAGCTCATGAAGACCATGAATGACCACTTTAGAGACCTAGGTCCACATAGATGAAATATTTGTGTCTGCATGGACTAACTACAGAAGCAGACCAAAACTCAGCCCATGAAGATCGTGGATTGTCACTTCAGAAGCCTTGGTCCGTACGGACCATTAAGAATAAGTTCGCACAGACTTACTAATGGAAATAGACTCTGGATTTAAACATCACCCATTTAATCCAGGACAAAGATCTTAATAGGAAGAGGATTCCTTCCAGACATGGGAGAAAGCCCTAGAAGAGAGGTATAAATACATCTCTTCACAAAAAAAGAAAGAAGGAGAGGCTGGAAAAATAACAGAGATTGAAAATCCGTAAGTCCAACTACTATAGCAACAACTGATGTAAGAGAGCCTGGTAAGATCGAGTACAAGGAGGACTTTAACCATTCTCATTGATATTAACAGGCTTTTGTGTTTGTGCTCTAAGAGACTCTTTCATAACAAGTAATATCTAAGGTCCTCTTCTGTATTTTCTTACAAGCTGATGATCTTTGAGATGTGTGGTTAATGAGAGGATATCTTAACTATCCTCATTCTCATTAATGATGAATAGGCTAATCTCATT
>CANXYI011828756.1:0-22351 GCA_948208565.1 Hura crepitans
ATAAAAGTACCCTAGCAGCTACTATATCCCCTAGTTGATCAGTCAAACTATACATTTCTTTGTTGTTGTATGACACGGGCCAAAACTAATATGTTTTAGTTTCACCATCTTAATTAAGCTTATATAACTTTTAACTTCCTCATTTTAGCCATTGGGTGAATAAAATTGGACAAATACATCGAAAATCTCATTTTATTGATCATGCACACCTAAACATGTACTTTAGTCACACTCATGCCATATTCACTTTAAAACTACCATTTTCATCTCATTTAATGCCTGTCAATACAAAATTGCCATTTTCACATTTATTTTATGGCATAAGTTCATCCAAGATACATTATGCCTAAATGTCCATTAAAACACACATTATGGCATATTTATGGTTGTAATGTCTCATATGGGCTTGTTATTTGTGTAGAACACATTACAACCCCAATCTTCATCTTTATGTTATTTTAGTCATGTTTATCACCAAATATAATGAGTATAACATGCATTAGCACCATTTCCACATTTCATGATTTTTAATGCACATACATTTCAAATATGTCATTTGGCCATACATATCATTCATGCATAAACAATATTAGAAATGAACACAATATACTTCACCATAATCACATATTCCATACACATAGAAATTATGCATGTTGCTTAATACACAAGCTTCTATGGCCTAATAGACCATTTAGCCATCAAGCCTCACATCTATTATTTCACAAATTTGTCATCATAATACATATTAGTTATGTAAATTATTGCATACTTGATCATATCTCTAAAATCAATACAATTACTCATGGATTATGAGCGTAATCACAACTATGTAAACATTACTTATCATTATTTAACATCATTTCCAAATTATATCAACTTCTCATATTCAAGTGTCACTTAGCATATTGCATTGCCAACTTGCACTTTAGTGACACACACCTAAAGTCAACCTTAAGACCCATTCAGCCAATATACATGTAATGGCTTTAGACATTATTCAAACTTCATACATGATGCAAGGCATATTTAACATACCATAAATCATGATTATGTGTCATCTACATACATAAATTAAATCGTTATCTATAACATACTCACTTGGCATAATAATACACATATTAACCATTTTAGTTCCACAATCATTTCTATGCCTTCCACCACTCCAATATGTGTCCTTAAAGTTTACTAATACCAATTTAGGCATTTGAACACTCAATAGTTACATTAGGCACATGTACCTTTTTTAAGTCATTTAAGGTACAATATGGCCTTTTAAGCATAATATGGATTTCCTACTATTTCTAAACATTCACCATCTTTCAAATAACATATTCATACATTTTATAAGCCATATAAGTCAATAAATTCCAAACATTCACCCAATTTAGCATTTATTACATTTTCTTAATTTTAGACATAATATGGAATTTAATGTACTTATGTGAATTTTGCATAATTTCTTTCTATTACATATATCGAGGATGTCGTAATGCAACCTTAAGGCCTATTTACACCTTTGACTTCCTTTTGTCTTAGGTTTTATCAAAAGTCCCTAACACAAAACAAAAAAAACCTTTTAAAAATCATAATAAATCAACCAAAGATTAAAAAATAAAAACTTAAATGGTATAAATGCTCTTGGGTAGCAGTAGAATGTGAGGAAAATACTAGGCTTTGGAAAAACTCACCCAAACCAAAAATGGTTACTATTTACAAGGGTTCAAAATCATGAATTTCTTTCGATTTTCTCCTAATTTTCCTCTTCTGTCACATCTTAGAGGTTGTGAGGACACCTAAAATCATTTTTGTTGAGCCAAATAAAGCTTAAAATGAAGGAAAAAATCAAGAATGTAGGGGGAAGAGAGAAGAAATCAACGGCTTCTATAGAGAAGAGAGGGGGAGATGGTGAAATGAAATTGTTGACCAAATTTAGTAAATTTGGCCTTATATATATTTCTAAAAAAATTAATTTTTATCCCATTTTCTCCCTTTTTTTTTCTCTAATTTTCCTTCTATTTTTAAAAAAATTAAATGTCAATTTTATTCATAAAAATTCACTTTTATTTTTTTTTCCCACAATCCTTTAAAAATTGGAGCTTAAAAAATGAGGAGAACTTATTAAAATCACTTGTTTTAATGTTACCCAATTTTCGTAAAATTACTTCTCAATGTTTAAAAATTTCAATTCTAGTGTCAATGGACTAATTAGTATTTTTAAGTATTAGGTTGTATAAATCCCAAAATTTTCTAAGTAACTTTTGAATTTTTTACATTTCAACAAAAACTAGGCCACTATTGACATGAGACTGTCGTAAACATTACTATCATTTTTAACCACACGAATGACCTCATTTTGACTTCAAATTTCACTCATAATTATGTTATAATTAGTACTTCCATTTACTAAAATTAGTGTCCTTAGCCTTGGGAAAATACTATTTATGTCCCAGGAAGTAATATTCATAACATCGGGATTTTTTAAGCGTTACTTCATGAATCCATTCAAAAACTTTGAATCTCCTTTTACATCCTATAGTGTGTGGTCTTATGGGTTTTTGATGCACATTGGTAGCATAGTGCATAAGAGTATTAGTCTAAAATTCTTGTCTGTCCAATGTCATTAGCCTGATATTTAATTCCTAATCAATTATCTAGTTATGTACAATTCTAAACCAATGTCTAGCCTTACATCATGACAACCTAAGCATTGGAAAGTAAAGTTGTTTGACTTAACCCTTCCATACTTATTTATGGTGTAATAAACTCCTTTCACCATCTTTTATCCCATCAAATTTAATGTATGGACTTGTGTCAATCCAAAGGTTAACTAAGGATGTCTAATTAAGCCATAAACATATTGTTAAGATAATTTTACCTTTATTCCAAAAATGCCCTTTGTTAATCCCATTCACACATGGCATCTTACTTTTGCCAAAGATTCATGAATAAATATTACTTATCAGAATGGTAAGCTAAATTCCCTAGTATAATCTGGGGTGGTAAATCCTTTATTGATTACTACCTTATCCTCAAATATGTTTTATAATACCTAAGCACCTTACTATGTATGCTTCTTATTCAAAGAAAAAGCTTTGGAGTCAAAGTATGCCACTCCATATTTAAGATACTTAGTGATCTCAAGTCTAAGGATACTTACACTATAAATATGATAAGATACTTTCACTAACATAGATTAAATATCCATGTGAAGATCTCATAGTAGGTCTTCGATGTACTTACCTTCCAAGTAAGTAACCACATGTTAATTCCAAGCATCTTTATACTCTGAACTTATGAGAACTACTACTTGATCCAATTATGAAGTATAAAAAGTGCTAATCTATCCACAATAATAATGTCCTATCTTGTTATGGCAATGATTAGGGATATTTAAGGATATAACATTTGCATGCAATAAAAATCTCACATCATAAATACTTCATGACTTCCTCTACACTCTAATTTTATACTAAGGACTTTATAATATGGTTTAAGATATTACATATAAGTAATATATAAAAGTACCATGATATAAAGAGAAATGACTTTAACATTAATTCATAAGGTTTAAACACATAAAAATTACCTTATCACATAAGCTCGAGGGCATACATCTAAGAATCTCCCACTTGCTCTAGAGCCAATCACTTATGTACATAATGCCTATTACATTTACATGTTAATTAGACTTCTCTTGTAATAGTGCCTTTGTGAGAGGATCAATTGTGTTCTTACTTATAGAGACCCTTTCTATTTTCACATAATGTTTATCGATGTTCTCTCTAATTTGATGGTAGCACCAAAGAACATGTTTACTTCACTAATGAGCTGTGGTTCTCGAGCTTGTGCAACAACCCTATGTTTTCATGATACAAAGATATGGGATGAACAATGCTTAGAACCACACCAAGTTCATAAAAGAACTTTATAATCTAAACGGCTTCTTTAGCTAGATCAAAAGCTGCAATGTACTCAGCTTTGGCGATAGAATCTATAGCCATATCCTTTTTAGAACACTTACAAACAATTGCTGCTTTACACATAATGTATACATATCTAAATTAATATTTATAGTCATTCATATCAAATTGAAAGTTGGCATTAGTATGCCTTTTAACCTGTTGATCTCTTTCTCCATAAACAAAGAAAAAATCCTTACTTGTTCTTAAGTACATAAGGATATTCTTGAAAACCACCCAATGTTCCTCTCTATAATTGGAATTGAATATGCTCATGACATTGAAAGCAAATACTACATTTGTACATAAAATAGCATACATAATGAATCATATATTGAAGCATATTGAATCCTACTCATATGCTTTCTTTGCTCTTGTGTCTTGGGAGACATAGATTTAGAAAGGTACTCCCCATGTAGCATAGGAATAAAACCTTTCTTGTAGAGATTCATGCTAAATATCTTTAGCATTTTATCTATTTATGTAGATTATGAAAGATTAATTAACCTTCTAAATCTATCTTTATAAATCTTAATTCATAAGATATAGGTTGCTTCTGCAAAGTCTTTTGTGGAGAACCATTCATTTAGCCACATCATTTCCTGATAGTATTATGTCATTGACATACAACTCAAGAAAAATGATTGCACTTCACTAACCTTTTAGTAAACACATTTTTCATCCTTGTTTTTTATGATGCCAAACTCTTTGATTGTCTCATCAAAATAGATGTTCCGACTCATAAAAGCTCACTTCAATCCATAAATAGATCTTTGAAACATGTTGATCTTACTGTTATCTATGGATGTAAAACCTTTAAGTTATTTAATATACACTTCTTCTAATAATTTTCCATTAAGGAATGTTGTTTTTACATCAATTTGCCAAATCTCATAATCTTAATTAGTAGCTATGGCAAGTAGAATTCAAATGGATTTAAGCATTGCAATTAGAGAAAAGGATTAAACAAAGTTAATTCCTTATCTTTGATGATAGCCTTTGTTCTCTAATTGAGCTTTATAGGTAACCATATTACCTTCCTTATTAGTCTACTTCTTGAAGACACATTTGTGCCGAATGGCTTTTAACCATTCAAGTCAATTAACTAAGGTCCATATCCAATGCTCATAAGTTAAGGCTCTATGAACAGTACCTGTGAGGCTCGAAAAGTGTGCCTGGAGTGCTGGATCACCTTTATAAGGTCTGAGGAGAGGAGTACTAGTCATGAAACTTTGGGAGGCTTGAAAATGATGAAAATGGCTTAACTTAAAGATTTAGTAAAACCAATAAATTATTTTAGGTTATAATCTAGTGGGCTATAGGTTCAAATTGATTTGGCCTGAAAAAAACTCGGGATATGCTCAAACATACCTAAAAATACCATATCTCAATGGTTAAAAATTCCCTTGAGTCCATTGCTAAAGGAATTTTTGAATTTCGAAGTCGTTTGCAACATTTTCATAATTTTAGGTTTTGCATGCAAATCAAGGCAGTTGGTTAACTATTCTATCGAGGGAATTCAGCCATGAAATTTTACAAGCCTCTAAATGGGACTAATTAAGTATTTTTAAAAGAAACACAATCATTTTTAGAGGTCCAACTGATTTTTAAAAAATTCTGCAAAGTTTCTATAGAAATCAAGTAATTTCGGGATGCTCGAGTGGCATGTGGATGCACCAATGCCATCTCAGCCACTATAAAAGACCTATAACGACACTTAGATGCCCACTTGGCATTGTCAACCCACTACCCACCCATTTTCCTTCTTTCTTCTTCCTTTGTTTCGATGCCATTTTCTCCTTCAATCCACCATTTTCATGGCTTGTCAAACCTAAAACAATCCCTAATTAAAACAAAAAATCCTTTTAATGTATTTTGAATTGATTTTTAAAGGAATAAAAGTCCATGGAAGTCCATAAGCTCAAAGAAATTCAAGAACATCTAAGTGTGCATAAAAGGGTGCTTAGAAACCAACTCTTTGTGTGTTAGTGTTTGCTCCCCTTTTAATTTATTTCCTAGAGGATTTTACAATTCTAAGAATGCCTATAATCTTAGATTTGCATTTGGTGACTTATAGGATTTTCTATGAATTTTTAAAGGTAAGGAGGCATGTATGGTGAATAAAGAAAAGTGAGGTGCAACAATGTCCTTTACAAGCTTAAGGTGTAGGAGAAGTCCCCTTTATTAAAGAGGTATGTGAATTTAAAGCATTAGAAGCATGTAAGTTAGAATTCATATGTAATAGGTGTAGGAACCTTGTATGGAAGTGATGGAATTTAAGGTTAAAGTATGTATAATTGTGAGTTAAGCTTGTGTTTGTCCTAAATATAAATGGCATGAATGAATTGTATGGTGATTTGATAAAAAGAATGAGTAGAAAGGGTATGTCCTCCTTTGGCTAAGAGGTGTGAGTGGTATGTGGATGGCTTGATTAAGGTGAGCTTGGTGTGATTTCTAAGGTGTTTGATATAAAAAATTATAAATTGTGCTTGTGTGTAGGGGAAAATAGGAGTTTTGGTATTAAGCCATAGTTAATTGTGAGGTTGTCCTGGTATGTAGGCTAGGGGTATGGCAAGTAAATGTGGCATATGACATGGCAATTGGCATGGTAGGGATGGAAATGTGGGCTTGTGTGGTGAATATGGTAAAAAAATGCACGTTTGTGTGCTTTCATGGTGTGGCCAAGACATGTCCAAGGCATGTCATGGCTTGGTTTGTATAGGATGTGCATGGTGTGTGTATATGTATGCTTACATGATGCCAATATATGTGTATGTGTGATTTGACGGGAAGAAAAGTATGATCATGGCCATTAACAAGCTTTGGTCGAGAGGTATGTGAGGTAAAATTGGCATAAAGTGCATGATATGGCATTTTGTATGAGGCAGGTGAATGATAATAAGTAGTAAGGCATGAAATGTATAGAATTTGGGATGTCATTTAAGGTTACGAAATGGTTAAAAAAGGAACTTGAAAATAACTTAAAATAACATGGTAATATTGACCCTAAAAATGGAATAATTTGTATGTAAACAGCACCTAATTTGAGACATATTTGCAAGATTTATGTGAGATAAATAGAAGCCTCTTTTAAGCCTATTTGAGTTATACGATTAAGCTTCGCTTTAGGCCTATAAATTTGTATGAAATGGGTGTAAATGGCACTAAAAAATGGCATGGGAAGGACCTAATTTAAGACATAAAATAGCCTATATAAAAATGCAAAATAACCTATAACTATCCCAAAAAATTAATTTATGAACCTATACTTGAAATGAATATTTAAAATAGACATAATTAGATTAAAATAATGACATAGACTAGACTTAATATGAGCTCAATTATGCCTAAGAAAATAACCTAAAATACCTTATAAAAATTGACCCGTAATTGTTTGGTAGGACCAAAATTGACCTGTAACTGTCCTAGACAAATTTTGACTATCAAATAAAAGTCATAAATGTTTGTTTTCATTTCTAAATATTATAATATGATGATCAATAAATAATTGGACATAAAAATAAGGTTAGATGGCCCGTTAGTTAGACATCCACTAGATGGGTTCACCGATCAACTTAGGGATTAGCAGCTATTAGATGATTTCAGTGATTTTCTAGATATTGGGAGGTCTGTAGACTGATCCCTACTATCCTTTGGAAGTATATGATGTTGATGATTATCTAGATATTAGGAGGTCTATGGACTGATCCCTGCTATCCACTGAAGTTGTTATGATTTTTTTATATTAGGAAGTCTATGGACTGATCCCTACTATCCATAATATGATTGGTGGTTAGGCTGTTTAAGATGTTAGGAAGTCTATGGACTGATCCTTGCTATCTCTTATTTGGTATTAGGAGGTTCAAGTGAGCTAATCCTTAGTATTAGACTAGGCCGGTGTAGCAGTCGAGGTCCAAAATATAAACCACTACACAACTTTTCAATTTCCTCTTTGTCTAGTATCTTAGGTGTAGTTTATCTAGTTAGGCCTAATAAATTAAATTAAATTAATATCTAGTCTTTGATTAATGGTAGGTTGTGGCATGACTAATTTAAATTAAAATTATCATAATGGCATTTGGGTAATTATTATGAAAATATGGCATATCACCTGAATTGCATGAATTACCTAGCATACCACCCTCACATAGCATATTGACTATCATATTATCATTGTATGTGAGACATTACATATAACAAGTTTTAAATGCTTTAAATTCACCATTAAGTTTCATACTCAGCATACTAGTGTTTTGGTGCATAGGTTGCAAAGATAAGTAATCCAGCCTCGATGATCACATAATGTGGTAGTATAGTTTTGCTGAAGGGTATATAGTGTCTTTCTTTTTTGTTTTATTAGCTAGCACTCATGTAAACACTATAGGGTATGGGTTAGCATGATTAGAGGCTACTGTCTATATATATATATATAAAGAATAGATGTGATGCATATGAATAGGTGCTTTATCTACATAGCTTGCTTGATGCTTTCGATAACTATAGACCTCATACCATATGTGTGTTTCTAATATGTGATTGATGTGTGCTGATATTGGTTAAGGGACCAGAAGTGTCCAGATAGAGGAAGAATGATATTATTATTTATAGAAGTGCTTTTACAAGAGAAAAAAATTTTGGTATGTCACCCGAGTAGCCATTGTGTTACCTAATTTTATGTAATATGTGAAATGTCTACAGATGGGTTTTCTATATCTATCTTATCATATAAGAACATGTTTGAAAGTTAGACTGAGAATCTAAGCCTTATATGATAACATTCTAAAATGGTCCATAAGTGTTAAGGATTTCACCTTGTAGCAATTTCAAGATGGGTGACCTAGCAAGAAATGTATCGGTTGTCAAATTTCTTTTGGCAGTCCCGGTAGAGGGTGTCACATTGGCTAGTATCAAAGCCAAGTTATATGTTCCTAGGTGTCTTACATGAGTGCTAATGTCTAATGTTGTTTTCTCTAAATTGCTATACTGTAATGAGGCTTATAAGTTCTATTTCTTTTTGTAGTTGATCAAGATGAGTGATCAGATACCTGAAGATCGGGGAAATGAGGTGGCTAGTTATGCCCTTACAACTATTTAGGGGAGAGCTGGTAGTACAGCCATACTACAACCTAGTGATGCGGCACAGTAGCCACAGCCACAAACACCGCCATAGAAATGAGAATCCCCAAAACTATTACAATAGATAGTGGATCTACATAAACATACTTCTGCAACTGTTGCTCTACCTCCTCCACTAGCTCTAGTACCTCCACCACCACTAGCTCTTTTGTAGAAGACACCATTAGAAAGGATTAAAAATATAGGAGTTGTATATTTTCTAGGTACAAAGGAGGATAATACAACATGAGGAAAGTACTAGTTAAAGAGAACCTTCAGAATTCTAGAACAGCTGGACTATTTAGAGGAAGATAGCTTGAAGTGTACAACTTCTCTCCTATAGGAAGAAGCATTCCATTAGTGGGATACTATTAAGAAGAGGAAGGCAGTGATAGATCTCACCTGGGAGTTCTTCCTAATAGAGTTTAGAAAGAGGTATATTCCAAATTCATATAAGGATAAGAAGAGGTAGGAGTTCGTAGATTTGAGATAGGGTAAGAGGACCGTGCAAGAGTATGAGAAGGATTTTACCAGACTAATTAGATATGTTGAGGAGTTCATTCCTAATAAAAGGACAAATGTAATAGATTTCTAAAAGTTTTGAATGTGGAGCTGAGAATGTAGATAGCTAACTCGAGGGTGATAGATTTTGCTATGTTAGTGGCATCTGCATATGATATGGAAGAGATGGTACAAGAAAAGAGAGACTTCTTTTAGAAGAAGAGACAATTCACTGCTAGGCAATCCAGTATAGCTTCAGGTGGTAGTAAGAGAAGTAGGGAAGCACCATCTCAGTCTTAATCGGTGCATCAGGCATAAGGGTAGACATAATCACAGAGGTCTGGGCAAGCTTTTATAGTTAGACCTCGACCACATCCATGAGCTACTCATGCTCTAGGACTAGTAAGTAATAGGAATAGACCCTTCACTTACAATACTTGCAAAAAGAGACACTAGGGGCACTGCTAGTTGAGTAGGAAGGGAGAATGCTTTACTTGTAGTGCCCGAAATCATTATTAAAAAGTGTCCTCAAAGATAGCCATAGGGTGCTCGTACTTAGGCATTTGTAGTAGCATCTCAGAGTAAAGGATAAAGGTAGGGCAGAGGCAATCAACCTAGTGCTAGTCAAGGGACAGGAGCAGAAGCCGGTGCACTAGTGAGGCAATATGCTGTTAGGGCTAGAGAAGAAGCAATAGCCCCAAATGTCATTACTAGTACGTTCTACTTATTTGATGTTCCAGTTTTGGCACTAATAGACCTAAGATCCACCTATAAGAACATGATAAAAGATTGAAATATGAGCATGTGAAAATAGACATTCAAGTTAGTAATCCTATAAGGCAAAGTGTGAATGTGAATAGGGTATATAGGCAGTTTTCCTTAGTAAATTGAGAATATCTTTTTCCTATGGATTTGATTGAGCTACCTTTTTATAAGTTTAATGTGATTTTGTGAATAGATTGGTTGTCTAAAAATCAGGCTATAGTGGATTGTAAAATTAAGAAGTTGACCCACTAGACTGCATAGGGATGGATAGTAATAGTTGTAAGTGAGAGAAACCTTTCAGATAATCTTATCCCAACTGTCATAGCAAGGAAACTCATTTATAAAGGTTGTAAAGCTTACCTAGCACATGTCATTGATGCCAGTACTGCCACCCTAATGCTTGAATAGATCTCCATAGTTTTTGAGTTTCGTTATGCATTTTTTGATGAGTTGCTAGGGTTACCTACATAAAGGGAGCTTGATTTTGAGATTGAGGTGTATCCTAGTACAACTCTTGTGTCTATTACCCCATATAGAATGGCACCTAATTAGTTGAAAGAACTAAAGGTGCAGTTGCAAGATCTATTAGATAAAGGGTTCATTAAACCCAGTACTTCACCTTAGGGAGCCCCTATTTTGTTTGTGAAGAAGGATGGGTCCCTTCGATTGTGTATTGACTATTGACAACTTAATAAAGTGATAGTGTAAAACAAGTACCCCCTACCCAGGATAGATGATCTTTTTGACCAATTTCGAGGTGCAAGTGTGTTTTCTAAGATTGATTTGAGATTTAGGTATCACCAATTGAGGATAAATGTAACAACCTTAACTAGACTTTCGAAGAAAACCTAATAAATGGTGCACTTCTTGCCATGTCACCCATTTAACTTCTCTTGTGGTCATTTGTTTAACCTTTACTTATGTTGTACTATTCAATTTTATCTGACTCTAAATTCTATACTGTCTGATCTTATAATCCACTTAGGTTTATATCATCTTGTTCATGTCAATATAGAATGATTTCAACATAGTTAGATATTTCTTAAAAATCTGGTAGCATAACAGCTACTCAAGTTACTATCCTAAAATTTTCCAATTTGTAAAACACTTCTATAATAGATTCTCACATCCCCTGGACCCTTATAATCCCCTGGATATCATCGTATTATTAACATCTATCAACTAGCAACCATAGGCCACAGGCCATAATCAAGAAAAAAACACAACACAGAGCCTCAAGCTCAAAAACATCAATATATGCCATACATAGACAAAAAGGTTTCATACTAATCATTTACAACATAATATGTGTTTATACAATTCAACCTTTGTCTCTTATATATAAATCACCCATTTCCCACCTATGTACATAGAGTGAAAAATCTATACAAAGGTATATAATCAACCTTCTCTTGATACCCTCTAAACTTCGCTACACGCATTATGGGGCTATGTCCTTGTTCTTGTTACCTATGCACTGAAACGGTACACTGAGTATATAATACTCAGTGGTGAACTCACACATTTAAGTTATGTCATTCAATTTATCATGCAAATCTATAGTAGTGATATTCATTTATTCAGCCAGGTTGTTATATTATCAATTAAAAGTACATTCGTCAAGATAACCACGCTACTCTTCATACACAACTATTAATTTTTATTTAGATAATATCTTAAAAATTTTATCTCTTATGAATACTTGCCATTATTAGTGATAATCTTGTCTAACTCTATCTACAGGACTCGTGATTAACCATTTTGACTAAATGATCAACAAACCCCTGCTTCTATCTATAACTCTTTTTCTGTGCTTATACAGTCATCTAAAGCTCAGCTAGCTTATGAATCTAAGCCCTTTCCAAATATATTGTTCAAGACATTTTATTATTCAAGATAGCACATGTTATCTATGCAGAATTACCCAAAATGCCCTTGTACCAACTCATGACACTAAGTCATTCAATTAAACTTTATAACCCCAACCAAATCATAGATTCAAGTTATTATTAAAGATAACATTCATAGTTCTTTATCATAAAGTCAACAAATACCATACAGCTAAAATTACCATAACACCCTTAGTTATACATTCTATAGTATTATATAGATATTCATGCCCAACTAAGCCTTTTATTACTTATTAACCCTAATTTAATTCATTATGGTTTATTTCATTAATTTATTTGGCTTAAATAGGAGAGTGACACTGACACACACTAAACCTAGAAGGAATAAAAATTGTGCAGTGATCTATATTCTGGACCTCAATCATTGCATCGATCTAATGATATTATAGCACCCAAGGTGCAAATAGCAAGGTGTTATCTGCCTAGTAGCTTGGTCTATCTAACAGACTAGTACAGTGGCCTTTTAAGGCCTTAGCCGCTATACTAGCTTTATTTAAAGGCTTAATGATGGTATAATTGTGCCTACCTAGCAAACTAGTTTGTCCAATAGACTAGTTCAGTGGCCCTCCGAGACCTATACCACTACACTGACAAAATAAGGTAAATAGGAAATTGCATCTGCCCAACAGACTGGTCTATCTAGCAAACTAGTTTAGTGACCCTTTGAGACCTACGTTACTGTACCGGTATAATAAGGTAAATAAGATAATTGTGTCTGCCTAGTAGACTAGTCTTTCTAACAGACTAGTGCAATGGCCCTCTGGAACCTATGCCGTTGTACTAGGAACTATCAAGGAACTGGCATTAGGTGATAAAAAAGGGAAGTTGTTTGTCCAATAGACTAGTACTATGGTCCCCAATGGGCACCTAGGCCAATATATTGGCCTTGTCTGAAAAATAGATATTGTAGTAGCTACTATGCTCCCTAATTTGATCGGTTAACCCATCCAATAGGTGTTTAATTAATGAGCCATATAACTCAATTTATGTTAATTTCTTTACTAATTAACTTTTTGTAAAATTTTTAAGTTAAAAATAGATAGAAATAAATTTTATTACACAAGTAAGTTTCAGCTCAGTTCGGTATAGCCATAATTTAGCTGTACCAAGTAAATTCTCAGAAGAATTTATAAGTATGGAAATTACCAATAGTTAAGGTATATTATACTTAATTTTATTCCATAATTATTTCTCAAATATTTGTCATTTATTGTCTAGTGATATCTTTCATTCAGGTAATGGAAAACTAGATAGTTATAGGTCTTTTTAGCAAGTTTTGTTAGCCATTTTGACGTTCATTTCATAACCTTTTACAATGTAGTTTCCACTATTGTTTACACAGGGTTCATAGCCCTTAAGCCAATAGAAACATTAGGCCATTTTGAAGGCCAAAACATAGGTAACAAAGTCACAATACATGTTCACATGATATAACCCTAATAGGCATAAGGTATAGACATCTTGTTTAACCATAAGTCCTAGACTTTAAAGGCATCATACAAGCAACTTTTTAGGTCATTCCTAACTAAGTCTAGGTTTATTTTTCATGCCACATCTCATACCATTTAGACTATGTTCATTAGAATCATTTCATGCTATTTAAATTGTGCCAAGATATTCACTTTATGTTATGTTAATATCTCATTTTATGCAATTGCCTAAGCCTATTCTTAAATAGTTATTAGATCCTTGAAAGTTTGACTTGTAATCTTATTTCATGTAATCTTAATCATGTATATTAGAGTAGTTTCTTGTCAACTAAATTTATGTCAAACATGCTCATACTATTGTGCTTTGTCATGACTATATAATACACACATGTTATCAACATTATCATGCTATTCTCATTAATATCGATCTCATCCATAGTTTATTAATGTCTTTAAACCTACATTTATTTAATTTGAATCACACATACTTGCTTATTGTGATAATATAAGTACCCTTATACATACACATTTTCATTTTGAAACCATTTAAGCTAACATACTCTTGTTACATGCTTTGGCCATAAGCAAAAACTCACCCAGACACATACCCTCATCAATAATTCTATATCACAATCCACACTTACTTTAAAACTAGCCTAAAAGCATGCTAATTACCAAGTTTCCATACCATATCTTTAGTAACACCCTTAGGCTATGTCTCAGTTACTCACTCAATAATCATCAATCACATACAAATCAATTTATGCAATTAATTAACTATCACTTATCAACCTAAAAACCTTGCTCTTTATGCAATCACCAAGTTCAACCCTTATATGTTTACACTAGGTCCCTAAGCATCTCTTAGCCAACCAACATTTCCCACACCACAAGTAATTCCTCATCAAACAAGTTCACATTTCTATCATCGATCAACCATACAACCTATATCCCATTGCTTAAGCTATCCAGCGCTCCCATGATAGCTTCTCTCTTGGTCTTAAAGCCTTTCTTTACCTTATTTCACCTCAAACCAAAGCCACATATCCACACTAATGTTAGGCATCTCAAGGAACCATTTCCAACTAAGAAATCATAAGAAAAAGCAAGGAGAAGGCAAGAATACTCACCCATGGTACTTTATTGCACTATTTCTAACCAACAAACTTTGAAGAATTTTTGTGAATTGTTGAGAGCTCCTTTTTCCTCCATTCTTCTTCTGGAATTTCCTTAACACCCCAAAATGAATTTAGAAACCTAGAATTTGCAAATTTGGTGGAAGGAAAATGATGAAACTCCCTCTCCAAGCCTATTGTGGAGTCATTTTCTATGTAGAAAATGAGAAAATTTTTTGCCTTTTATTTAATGGAAAAATCCACTTAGCAAGTGGCTTTACCACTTGGCATAGCCCTTAGACTAACTATCTAGGTGTGGGTAGGTCCTATAGCCACTCAAGCCATCTCAAAATGGCTCAATTTTTTGACAAAACTTCAAAAATTCACTAAAATTCACACAGACCTCAAAAAATTACACCATTTATTTTAAAATTCATATTTTAATCCCCTCTACATACTCATAAATTTTTGTAGCCAAATTCCATCAATTAGGTAGTTTTCAGATAGCTTCAAATAGCTCAAAATTTATTTCACCAATAGAATTAGTGGAATTTTTTAGTTTCATGGCATGATATTTTCAGGTTTGTCTAGGCACATCCTGGGTCATTCCCGGCCCGCCTAAATTTTATTACACATACTATTACCTCACTATCCAGAATAAATTATTGGTCCCGCTAAATTTTTAAATTTTCCTTTTTCTTCAAATTAGAGCCCTTTAAAGTTTCATGACTAGTGTCGATGCCTCAATTTATCTGCAAGTAACTCGACACCCCCGGTGCACTTTTTGGACATATTGGCACTATTTACAAAGCCTAAAAACACGGGCATTATAGTTCTTCCCCTTTTAAAAAAAATTCATCCTCAAAATTGCTTAGAGCAAAGGAGGTTGGCGCTATCTGCCATGTGAACCTTCATACGGTGCCATTCATAGACTAGGTCAATAACTATCACCATAAACAAATTCTATCCAAAATAGGTACGGATTCCAACTATTCTCAATGTCCATAACACAAGTTCATAACATATGCTCAAGTATCTTATCATCTTTACTGATTACCTATCATCTTAAGGATGAAAAGCTATGCTATATGCTAGTCTAGTGCCTAATGCTTTTTGTAACTGCTTCCAAATTCTAAAAGTAAAATGAGGATTTTTGTTATTAAAAATAATCACTGCCTCACCATAAAATTTGACTATTTCATCCACATATAGTCTAGCTAGCTTCTCTATTAAATAATCCCTCCTGATCGGGATAAAATAAACTTATTTTGGTTAATCTACTAATAACCACACATACAACCTTGCATCTACCTCTTGTCAAAAGTATACCTATCACAGACTCCTTAATCACCCTTTCTCCATTTCCACTTTATTATTATTGTAAGATACAACCATCTAGAAAGATCCTAGCATTCAGCTTTCACTAGTTGTCATGTCAAATACCTTTGTAACCTATTCTGCCATATTTCTTTTTCATACTAGGCCACCAATGCTAAGACTTTAGTCTAAGTATAAGTATGTGCTCCTAGGATGCATAAAATCAGGAGCCTTATATGCCTCCTTTAATACCTGTACCCTTAGGTCATCTGTACTAGGTACACACAACCTGTTCTGACAATATAAACATCTATCTTCTATCAATTTAACCTTATGGCCTTCCCTCATTTAACTTTACTTGCCATTTGAACTAGCTAATCATCTTCTATCTGAGTTTTTTTAATCTGCTGTCTAGTATTCTGGCCTCACATGTAACTCAGCCAATGCCACATGTTCTGAAGTTTGCTGCATCTTAGCATACATAAATTTTAAAGTCTTCATAAATTTCTACTCAAGGCATTTGCCACTATATTGGTTTCCTTAGGTGGTAATTAATCAAACATGCATAGTCTTTTATCACCTTTAACCACCCTTTGTTTCCCTCCATTTCTCTCCTTCTTAGTAAAGAGGTATTTCAAACTCTTATGATCAATATATATAGCATTTCTCTCTATACAAATAGTGCCTCCCTATTTCCAAGTTAAACACAATAATAGCTAGCTCTGAGTCATGAGTATGATAATTCCTCCTATATAGCTTCAACTTTCTTAAAACATAAGCTGCTATTTTTACACTTGGCCTTCCATTTTATTAAGGTCACTTTGATCCTTTCTACTAAAACTACATACCTCGAGAAGCAAGTTTAATCAACCAAAACTCACATTCAATAAGCTTGGCATACAACTATTTCACATCTCAAGTTTATGCTCTCCCTCATTTCTAGAATACACTAGAGTATTATTTATGAGCATTATCACAACTAATCAAGATTAGGTTGAAAAGCCTATTCATTAGGTTTATAGTACTGCTGGTGCAAAGGTGAGCCTAAGTCGAATCACCAAAAACTCATAGCACCTATATCAAGTTTTTGAAAGTAGCTTTGAAAGATATCAACAGCTTTAATTCTCAACTGACGATATCCCAAATCTTAAATCAATATTAAAAATTACACATGTACCTCTTAACCACTAAATAAGATCATCTATTATGAGTAATGAATATTAGAGCTATGCTAGAATATACTTCAAATTCCAAGTTAATTTCTTTTTGAGATGATGGACTTGTTAATTTATCTGAAAATACTCTAAAAAATTCAGAGGCAACTTAGATATGTTTAACATTAAGATTGAAAAAATTCATATCAGTAACATAAGCCATGTATGCCTCATACCCCTTTTAAAAAAGCTTTGTTTTTTACTTTAACAATCAAGGTAAAAAGTGTTCACAACATTTCTCTCACCATTCACTACTATTGTCTGTCCTTTTGTAGTTTGGGGGACCAATTCCTCATTTTTATAGCCTATTAAAGCTTGAGACCTAACCATGTAATCCATACGGGATCTCACTTTAACTGATGGCATGGTAGGTCAGTCAAATTAAAAAACTTGATATATATATATATATATATATATATATATATATATATATTACTCGAGGACATTTTCCTTTACTCACCCATCCACACTACCCCCCATGTCTCTTTTGACAAGCATTAGATGTTAGGAATCTATTTCTATCATCTATTGTGCTAGAGATTTTATTAGCTCAGGAAAACAATCAAAGTTATTTATAGAGACTTGTACAAATATGTGGAGTTGTGCTTGGCTCTACCCCTGACACCCCAACTTAGACTATGCTCAGGTTGAGATAGAGACTGTCCCACAGTAACTTATCTCTTTCTCCAGAAGAGATCCCTTTTTTCCTCTTACACTTTCCTTTCCATATTATATGCAGTCATCACCAGCATTACAAACTCTTGCTCTCTGGGGTTACTATCTATATTTTTAAGTCATACTTCCACCTTGTCAAAAATCTCTAACATTTCTCTTCTTCTATATAATTCAACTATTTAAAAATTATGTCCTGTCTAGCCAGTATTGAACCCTAGTAGCATTATCCCCCTTCCTTCTCA
Organism: Hura crepitans; assembly: GCA_948208565.1. NCBI lineage: Eukaryota > Viridiplantae > Streptophyta > Magnoliopsida > Malpighiales > Euphorbiaceae > Hura > Hura crepitans. The sequence continues at coordinate 18,244 of CANXYI011828756.1, forward strand.
AGGTGTCAATAGCTTCACTTTTTCTCCAGCTTCGCATGGAAGTGTTTTTATGAAGGAGATGATAGTAGGGATGGAGAGGAATTAGTAATAAAGGTGGTATATCTAAGTAGATCAACTATCTATTGTACAGGAGCATGAGGTACTTCTACCTGCTATTGACTATGTCCTTGTGGCTATGGCTGCTATACAGCATTACTAAGTTTAGGTACAGATGCATTACCTTCCCTTGCATAATTACAAGTACAAAACTAGCTACTTCCTTAGCCCCTCCTTCGGGTACCTATTTGGCCATCTTAATATTACAAAAGAACTTACCTGTCAGCCTCGTACAGTGTAACAATTTAGAGGAATATAACCTTAGACACTGATACTCATGTACACTACCTAGGAATATTAAACATAGGCTCTGATACTACAAAATGTAGCACCCCCACAGTTTTTCATTTAACCTTTACTTATGTTGTACTATTCAATTCTATCTTAGTCCAAATTCAATATTGTCTGATCCTATAGTCCACTTATGTTCATATCATCATGTTTATGTCATTACATAATGATTTCAACACAGTTAAATATTTCTTAAAAATCTAACAGTATAACGGCTGCTCGGGTCACTATCTCAAAATTTTCCAATTTGTAAAACACTTCTATAATAGATTCTTATATCCCTTGGATCCTTCTGGTCCCCCAAATATCATCCTATTATCAACATCTATAAAACTAGCAATCATAGGCCTCAGGCCATAATTAAGAAAAGGAACACAATATGGACCCTCAATCTTAAAAATGTTAACATAAGCCATACATACACAAAAAGGTTTCATATTTGATCATTTAAAACATAATATATGTTTATACAATTCAACCTATGTCTCTTATACACAAAACACCCATTTCCCACCTAAGTACATAGAGTGCAAAAGCTATACAAAAGTACATAATCAACCTTCTCTTAAAACCCTCTGAACTTCACTACGTCTGTTATGAGGCTGTCTTGTTCTTGTTACATGCGCACTGAAATAGGTATGCTAATTATATAATATATAGTGGTGAACTCACACATTTAAATTATGTCATTCAATTTATCATGCAAATTTATAATAGTGATATTCATTTATTTAGCCAAGTTGTTATATTATCAATTCAAAGTACATTTATCAAGATAACCACACTACCCTTCTTATATAACTATTAATTTTTACTCAGTTAATATCTTAAAATTCTATCTCTTATGAATACTAGCCATTATTAGTGATAACCTTATCTAACTCTATCTACAGGACCCATGATTAACCTTTTTGACTAAATGACCAACAAACCCCTACTTCTATCCATAAATTTTTTTATGTGCTTATATAGTCATCTAAAGCTCAACTAGCTTATAAATCTAAGCCCTTTCCAAATATACTATTCAAGTTATTTTATTATTCAAGATAGCACATGTTATCTATGCAAAATTTCCCAAAATGCCCTTGTACCAACTTATGCCACTAAGTCATTCAGTTAAACTTTATAACCCCAACCAAATTATAGATTAAAGTTATTATTAAAGATAACATTCATAGTTCTTTATCATGAAGTCAACAAATACCACATAGCTAAAATTTCCCAAATACCCCTAGTTGTACATTCTATAGTATTATACAGATATTCATGCCCAACTAAGCCTTTTATTGCTTATTAGCCCTGATTTAATTCATTATGGTTTGTTTCACTAATTTATCTAGCCCAGCTAAGAGAATGACACCGACACACACTGGACTTAAAAGGAATGAAAATAATGTAGTGATCTACATTATAGCACCTAAAGTGTAGATAGCAGGGTGTTGTCTACCTAGCAGACTGGTCTATCTACTAGACTAGTATAGTGGCCCTTCGAGGCCTTCACCACTGTACCAACTTTATTTAAAGGTGCGATGATGGTATATTATGCCTACCCAAAAGGCTGGTCTATCCAATAGACTAGTGCAGTGGCCTTTCGAGACCTATGCCACTGCATTGGCAAAATAAGGTAAATAGGATGATTGTGTCTACCAAGTAGATTAGTCTTTCCAATAGACTAGTGTAGTGGCCCTCCATGACCTATATCACTGCACCAGTAGAATAAGGTAAATAAGATGATTATGTCTACCCAGCAGACTAGGCTGTCCAACAGACTAGTGCAGTGGCCCTCTGGGACATACGCCACTGCACCAGCAACCATTAAAGAACTAGTATTTGGTGATAAAGAAGTGAAGTTGTCTATCTAACAGACTAGTACAGTGGCCCCCAAGTGGAACTTAAGCTGCTGTATTGGCCCTATATTAAAAATTGATAGTGTAGTAGCTGCTACACTCCCTAATTTGATCGGTTAATCCATCCAGTGGACGTTTAACTAATAAGCCACATAACTCAATTTATGTTCATTTATTTACTAATTAACTTTTTATAATATTTTAAGTAAAAAATAGATAGATATAAATTTTATCTCACAATTAAGTTTCAGCCTAGTCCAGTATAACCACAATTAAGCTGTACCAGGTAAATTCACATAAGAATTTATAAGTATTGAAATTGCCAATAGTTAAGGTATATTATGCTTAATTTTATTCCATAATTATTTCTCAAATATTTTTCATTTATTGTCTATTGATATTTTTCATTTAGGTAATGGTAAACTAAACAGTTATAGGTCATTTTGGCAAGTTTCGTTAACCCTTTTAAGGTTAATTTCTTATCCTTTTTTAGCATAGTTTCCATTTTTATTTACACAGGGTTCATAAGCCCTAAGCAATCCAAACATTATTCCATTTCTAAGGCCAAAACATAAGCAATAAAGCCATAATACATGTTAACATAATATAACCCTAATAGGCGTAAGGTATAAATATCTTGTTTAACCATAAGTCCTAGCCTTTAAAGGCACTATACAAGCCACTTTTTAGGTCATTCCTAACTAGGTCTATATTCATTTTTCATGCCACACCTTATGCCATTTAGACTATGTGCATTTAAATCATTTCATGCTATTTAAATTGTGCCAAGATAGTCACTTTATGTCATGTTAATGTCTCAATTTATGCAATTGTCCAAGCTCATTCTTAAATAGTTATTAGATCCCCAAAAGTCTGACTTGTTATGTTATTTCATGCCATCTTAATCATGTATATTAGACTAGTTTCATGCCAAATAAATTTAAGTCAAACATGCTCATACTATTGTGCTTTTTCATGCCTATACAGTACACACATTTTATCAACATTGTTAGGCTATTCTCATTGGTATAAGTCTAGGCCATAGTTTAGTAATGTCCTTAAACCTATATTTGTTTAATTTGAATCACACATACTTTCTTATTTTCATAATATAAGTACCCTTATACCTGAACTTTTTCATTCTTAAACTATTTAAGCTAACATACTCTTGTTACATGCTTCGGCTATAAGCAAAAAGTCACCCACACACATACCCTCACCAACAATTCTATATCACAATCCACACTTACTTTAAAACCAACCTAAAAGCCTTCTAATTACCAAGTTTCCATACCATATCTTTAGTAACACCCTTAGGCTAGCTCTCCGCTACTCACTCAACAATCATCAATCACATAAAAATCAATCCATGCAATTAATTAATTATCACTAATCAACCTAAAAAACTTGCTCCTTATGCAATCACCAAGTTTAACCCTTACATGTTTATAGTAGGTCCTTAGGCATCTCTCAGCCAGCTAACATTCCCCACACCATAAGAAATTTCTCATTAAACAAGTTCACATTTTTATTATCAATTAACCATGCAACCCACATCCTATTGCATAAGCTATCTAGCCCTCCCACGGTAGCTTCTCCCTTACTCTTCAAGCCTTTCTTTGCCTCATTTCTCTACCAACCAAAGCCACACACATCCATATAGATTTTAGGCATCTTAAATAACTATTTCTAGCTAAGAAATCATAAGAAAAAAGCAAGGAGAAGGTAAGAAAACTCATCCATGGTACCATATTGGACTATTTCTGAGCAGCAAACTTTGATGAATTTTTGTTAATTGTTGAGAGCTCTTTTTGCTTCCATTCTTCTTCTAGAATTTCCCTAATGCCCTAAATTGAATTTAGAAACCTAGAATT
>CANXYI011828908.1:0-11229 GCA_948208565.1 Hura crepitans
CATGTGAGAACCAAAGTTCTCAAATTAAATCCATTACCCGATTTATGTATGATACATTGAATTTTGATCCCGAGATATTCCATGAACACCAAATTAGGTAGAAAAAAATGCTTTTACAAGGTAGAAAAGAAATAATGGTCAAAATCATATTTTTATCCAATAAATTGATGTTTTGTTAATAAAATAAATTCCAATTCTTTTTTAATAAGATTTACAATAATAACATTTATTTTCCAAATTAACATTTAAAAACCAAGTTCTCAATCCATTTTTCCAAATAAAAATAATCACAATAAAATTCATTTTTCAATTTGACATTTGAGGACCAAAGTTCTCAAAGCCATTCTTCCAAATAAAAACCATAACAATAAAATTCGTTTTTTAAATTTAACATTTGATAACCAAAGTTCTCAAACCCATCATTTGATTTTAATAAAAAGTCATTACAATAAAATCCTTTTTTTATAATTGGCATGCGAGAACCAAAGTTCTTGAAATAATCAATTGCTTGATTTCATGTATGTTATTTCAATTCTGAGTACCTATTTATTTTTCTATAAATATATTCTGTAATTTCTTTTACGTGAATGTGTGATTTACTTTAATTGCAAAAATATCACTTGAGAAAAGGAATAGTATCATAAATTCAAAATGAATTTCCATATTAATTTGAGGTATAAATAAAAGTAAGGTTTTGAACTGCTCTAGTTTTGGCCCTACAAGGTATTTCTTGACTCTATCGGGTGGCGACTCCTACCTTGTGGTATCCAACTTGCACCTCTTAGTATAATAAAAAAGGGGTAGCCCTAGATTCCTTTAGCTTCCTTCTCATCTTTCAAAACTCAAGGAGTGAGGCCAAAGTTGAGTCTTCGACTACTTCGGTTTAATCAGTCTTAGGAAAACAAAAAGGACACAAATATTGGCAACTCTACTAGGGACACCATGAGACCATACTCTGAAAGTACCTCAACTTAATATAGAACTTCATATTTTGAATTTATGATGTTATTTCTTTTCAAAATTGCATTACATTCTAGAGCCTTAGAATAAGTTAGGCATCCTTTTTATACCCTGATGTCATTTTGAAGCATAAACCCAATTTCACTCAAATTAGAAGATTGTTAGAGGTGGCATCAAATCCAAGCCTTGTGACTTTAAGGTATATGAAATGGTGAATCAATTAGTCATATGCTCATGATGAGATAGACCCATCATGGAGGGACTATGCTTGGATGACCATAACTGGCTCGACCAAACCATCAACCCATGTAATAACCAATAGCAATTTCCCCTAGGCACCTTGGTTAGCAATGTCTTATGTGTTATATGGGCCAATATACATGAAATGTGATTTAATCATCTCAAAATGCTATCGAACCTATTGGGCTTTTTCTAACTGGAATGGGCTAGACCCCACATTTTGACTCGATTGAACATATCTAATGTGTATGGGCAAAATATTCTACATACACTTTTTTATGAGAGAGAAATAATGTTTGGCTACCTGTTGTTGATTATTCAAACCTATTGGGGTCCCCGATGTTCCATAGGTAAGCTCTCCTAAGAAAGAGCACAAGACCTTGTGTGTGGGAAGAAATAAGGTTGGAAGGCTCTTGCTTGTGATTTTTGTTGTACATATTAACATGCATAAGCATTTCATGCATTCACATGTATTCTCATTTCATCATGTCAAACCCTTTGTCTTGCAGCCATCATAGATCCTTGACCTACTTAGGTACGGAGGGTAGATAGCCAGATAGTTAGACAAGAATTCACATCTACCATTTATAGCTTGACAAGTATAACAGGGCATGATGAAAGTAGTTCCTTTGCTCCAAATTTTGAGAATAGGATAGATTAGAAATTTGAAGAGTTTGAGAAAAGAATGATGGATTTGGTTTCTAGAGCAATTGTTGAGATGGCTCCCGCTATTGGGTCGCCACCACATGATGAAAATGAAGCAGCTACATATGCTGGAAAAATAGCTGCTACTTCAAAGGGAATCGATATAGGGAAGCAAGCCACAGGCATTAAGGGTAAAGAAAAGAAAGCTGAGTACTTTAACCCAGAGTACGATTTTTGCAAAGATGTGCATACTCCTTAAAAGTTTGAGGATCCTATAATAAAGAAGTTGGAAGAGAGGATAGAAGTGATGGCTAGGCTTTTTCCATGGGTAAAGGGATAGATCCTAAGGAATTATCCTTAGAATCTGAGGAGATTTTACCTTTTAAGTTCAAAATGCCTGAATTACCCAAGTTTGATGGGACTTTAGATCCTAGATCTCACATTAAGCAATACGCCATAGTTATGAGAGGCACCGAGCTCATTACTAAATAGAAGGTAGCATATTTTAGCTTGAAATTACAAGGAAGGGCGATCAATTAGTACCATGGGTTAGAAAGAAAAGTGAAGGAAGATTGGAGCAAGGTCATAGAAACTTTTATCAAATAATATGACTGTAGCACACATATGGAGGTCACCATGAAAGTCCTCAAGTTACTTAGGCAGAAACCCAATGAGACCTTCGTTGAGTACTTGTCGAGGTAAAGGTCTCGAGTACTAGAGATGAGGAAAAAGTTGGAAACATCATATTAGATACGCTTGTTCATTAAGAATGCCAATCCTTATTTGAAAGATGGCTTAAAGGCTAAGGGGTTAAAAGATTGGGAATCGTTGAAAGACATAGCCATAGATATAGAAAAGGAGTATAATGAATAGAAGAAGAGTTCAGAAGGGTTTGGTAATATGAGGAATCAAAGAGCTAGGAATGCAAGTGGTGCTAGTTTTAGGTAAACTATTGAGGTATTCGCTATTACGAGGCATTATTCAAATTTAGGCAAGTCGCTATCTTGGTGTTTAAAGAGGTTTCAAAATAAGGGGAAGCTCCAACCTTAACCTCTTAAACCTGCCAAAGGCGAAGGCTAGTCTTACCATAAGGCAGATCTATACTGTCAATATCATCAGCACACAATCATGATATTGATAATTGTCACACTTTAAGAGATAAGATTTAGGATTTGATTGATTCAAGGTAAATACCTAATCAAGAACAAAGGCAGAAAAGCCAGGGCATGTACATAAGAGTTTTTCCTCTGGTTAATATTGTCAACTCGGGTTTTCTAAAATGTTATGTACTCTAGGATTTATATGGGAATAATTATTTGGCTATGAGAAGAAGTGCTGAGGTGAATTAGAATTCAATATGTATGATATACATATGGTCTATAGATAGTGAGAGTGAGTTAGAAGATCAAGTTTAAGACTTGTGGGTAGATTTTGATCCTAAACGGAAGGTGAGTAAGGATGCAGGAACTAAAGTAGTGACTTACAGTAGGTGAGTAGTGCCAAAAGTAGAAAGGGATCCAATTACCCTGGTAGTAGAGAATAAAGAAGATGCTATCACCAAATAGTTAAAGAAGACTCCCACATAAATCTTGATTTGGGATTTGTTGCGACAATCCGCCTCTCATTGCTAGAAAATAGTTAAAGCTTTATGCGGGGCAACTATTTCTATTACCATATCACCGTCCGAGTTGGTGGCAATGGTAAAAGGAGAGGAGGAGACAAAAGTTAGTTATACAGATTTACCACCAGAAGTGTCATCATAACTATCCTTTATATATCAAAGCAAAAGTGAATGGCAAACATACAACTTGTGTGATGGTGGATAATGGGTCGTCGATTAATGCATGCCTACTTAATGTTGTAGTAGCATATGGAATTGAGGATTCGATGATCTCCCAGTCCAAGGTTACCATTATAGCTTATGACAACACAAAGAGGCAAGTATACGGGACTTTTAAGTTCAAAGTTAAAATGGGGGTGATTGTGAATGATGTGGAGTTCATAGTACTCGATATTCCTGTGAATTTCTCCTTGCTTTTTGGAAGACCATAGTTCCATATGCTGGGAGGAGTTCTGCCAATCTGTATCAAATGATCAAGATCCCTTATAATGGTGAGATTGTGACAATCAGGGCTACGAGGGAGAATTAGGTGTCAATGCTAGAAATAGCTAATAAACTTTCCAATGGTTTCCACATTGCCAAAATCTTTTCAAAGGAAGAGGAAAACCCTAGGGTGGCAAAAATAATGAAAAAGATGAACTATCTGACTAGAGCCGGATTGGGACGCACTTTAAAAGGTACTATTTCAGTCATTCAACCTCAAAGATAGAAGGATTGAAATGGATTGGGATACATAGTAGAGACATCAGAACTGGAGAAGATAAGAAAAGATATCCCTCTCCTATAAGAGAGCTTTCTCCGAGCTGTGGTGAATGTTAGTTATTATGGGGAATCTGAGTCGGCTATCATTAAAGGATAGGTTGTGTCAGGATTCAAGATCCTCAATGATGTATTTGATTAGGTTGCTAATGAAGTGAAAGTCATTTTAGATTTTTGGGATAAGAAAATTATTATCAACTTGACTGAGATAGAAATCAGACGTGAAAAAAATCCTAATTGACACTATGCTTCAAGATAAAGGGAAGAAAAAGATGCAAGAAGAAAATTTGCTTGAAAGTTCTCTTGATAACTTATATGCACTTGAACATTTCGATGATGATGTTCCTATTTCCTTGGTTAATAATATGAACAATTTTTCTTATTTTTGTGATGTCTTATCTAACTGCATCATGCATAATGATAATCATGACTCGCATAACATGTTTGATATTAATTCAATCAATACTACCTCATTTAATCTTAGTACCGATGAAAATCTAAAAAAGATCTTAATCGTATCTAATGTAACTCCTAAAGAGAGGAAAAAATTTGAGAGAATGCTAAAAAAATACAAAAAAGTCTTTGCTTAGACCTATGAAAGATATGCCAAGGGTGGATCGAGAAATAGCGAAACATGCCATTTATACATTCTTAAAAATGAAACCAATAAAGCAGAAGTTACGGAGGATGAGAGCAAAATGGGAGGAAAAAATAAAGGAAGAAGTACACTGTAACACCCCCTACCTGAAATAGGCAAGGTGTGCTACTTCCCACTGAGGTCACCCATCTTTAGATTGCCCTAGGGGCCTTTCATTTAACCTTTACCTGTTTTTGACTAAGTTTAACCAAACACTCCCTTTACCCCCATCCGATGGTTTTATTCCCTATTTACTATTTATTTTGCTATGTGAAAATTCCTATCAGGCGTTACCAGACATTCATGAAAATTTAGGCAGCATAATAGCTACCCTAGTAGCTAACCCAAAATTAACTTGCTAGGTAAACACTTCTAAATTAACATCCACTCTTATCTCTCCCTCTAGACCCTCTAGTCTTCCAAATGACAATTAGCAGCATGATATAATCACCCATTCACCATCACAAGGTCGTAGACCTATCAGCATACAAGCATGTAGAAAAACAAGCATTCAATAACAAACACAGTCAATCATACATTAAGTTGTCACTGCCAGTAGTACATATATTACACAATACCCACCATATCTTATATACATGAGTGCATTCATATTTACATAACTCAAAATGGGAAAACAAAATTACCAAGGACTTCTAGCAACTACACTAGTGGTGATGTCTAATGTTGATCCGAACTTTGTCTACTGCATGTGCATCGAAACACCGACATACTGAGTACAACACTCAGTGGTGGAATTAAATAATTATATTATGTCATGTCATGCAACATGCAACATGCTCTATTCCACACACAATGAGTGATCTTAACTACCCTATGTTCATTTATTTAAGTCGACTTAATTGTTTAATTACTCTTTTTATAGGCCCATACCTGACAAACTACACTTAAAGACACTGGACAACGTGATGCATCCTATGTAGTGGCCCACTTTTAGGGCCTAGGTAACTGCACCTACCTCACACGATAGTAGGGACTCGTTAATTGACCACTCCCAATATTATACTAGCAAATAGCAGGGACCCATCTATAGACCACTCCTAATATCCACATATACATCAATATTCATATAAGGTACATCATACAATCTTGATGGTTGTAGCTACCATAACTAATATAAGATAGTGGGCCCTAGAAGGACCAACTACCTAGTAGCTACTCTATCCCCTAGTTGATCGGTCAACCCATCTAGTAGGTGTCTAATTGATGGGCTATTAATTATTTTAAACCATATTCATTATTAATTTATCCTTAAGTTACATTCCTAGACCTAATTCACATAATTAATTGTGACTTTGCCACTATCGCAAAATTCACTATTCATAGTGTTAGTTTCTGTAACTAACACTATTCATTTGATCATTTTCTTATCTTGTGCCTTTCATTAATTCTACTAAACAAGTTCCATTTTCAAAGTTTCTCTATCCTATTATTCTTACCTCAATTCCACAATACAACATCTACTAATTCACCAAATTTCCACTCCAATTAAGGTACATTCTTAGGCCCCATAACATGCCATTTTTAGGTCATTTTATTTGCCATTTCTACACTTCATTTACACATTATTGGCACATAAATTGCATTAAAAGTTTAACCACATATAACACACACCATATGGTACCTCATTTGGCTACCTTATGCACACACACTTTTACATGCCATTTTTTCCAATTTATTCTATAAACCATATTAAATTATTACCAAATGCATGCTCATAATCAAATTTCACCTAAACAACATGCACAAACCCATAATGTTTCATTTCCATAAAAAGTAACATGCCTAAAATTACACATACAAGCTAGACATAATATAATTAGGTTATTCACATACATAGGGTGCATTGGCACCCCTTTCTCCCCCACTTTGAGCTTGAGTTTGTGGGTTTCTCTCTCCTTCTTTCTTAAACCCTAAACATACATAAATTCTAGCTTAGAAAAATCCTTAAAAATCAACCATAGCTCTAAATGAAATTCTAAAAGCATAAGGATTCCTAGAATTACCTAAGCTACCTATACCATAAATAAAAAATAGAATTGAAGCATTTTTACTTACATTGTGCACTATTCATCCAAGTGGTGAATTATACAAAATTGGACCTCTTTCTTCAAATTCTTAATGGATTTGAGACCCTTGGATGATGAAGGCTTAATTTTTATCAATTTTAGGTGAAATATAATGGGATTTATGAGGAGAAAACGGCTAAAAATGGTGGTTTTTCTTTGGAAGGGCATTGGCCATTGAGGATTTCTTAGGGAGGAAGATGATTTCACATGTGTGGGCTAATAAAACATGTATAAAAACTTATATGTATTGGGCTAGATCCATTAAATTGGGCCAAATAGGCTCCAATTACTTTATGTATATTTTATGTCACTTTTTACTTTGAAAATTCAAAAAAATTCTTTGTTTGTCCAAAAATTCCCATTTTAGTTTTAAAATTCCTCAATTAATGGGACTAGGGTCCATGTAAAATTTTAGGTCAAAAGTCAACTGTTGACTTTTTACCATTATTCACAGTCGAAATAAAATATTTAGAAAAAATATCTATTGACCTCAGAAAATTCTAATTCCTCCTCTATCATACTTAGTGGAATTTTTGAGGTTTTGGATATGATATTTTTGAGACCATCTGGGTACATTCCCGGGACAGTCCCGGCTCGATCTCATTTTATCTCTGTAAATAGTAATTCTTAAATTAAATTGATCTATTGGTTATGCTAAAATTTTTAATTCATTCATTTTCTCTATTTTTAGGCCTGTCAAAGTTTTATGACCAATTTGCCAATTATCGAACTCGAAATAACGACCCACAGCATGGGGAACATCACTTAGCCCCAATTGGTACTGTTCATAAAACTTTAACTATCGAGCATTACATACATAGGCAAGTTGAGGCCAAATTTCTAAAAGAAGTATAGTATCCAATGTGGTTAGCTAATGTGGTCCTAGTTGCCAAGAAGGATGGAAAAGTTCAAATGTGCATAGACTACATAGATCTGAATAAATCTTGCCCAAAAGATGACTTCCCGTTGCCTCATATAGACGTGTTAATTGATTGTGCAGCGATGTATAAAATGTATAGCTTTATAGATGGGTATGCTGGTTATAATTAGATTCTAAGCAAAATTGCTGATAAGATAAAGACTGCCTTTATCATAGAATGGGGGACCTTTTGTTACAAGGTTAAGCCTTTTGGGTTGAAAAATGTTAGGGCTATGTACTGAAGGATAGCCATAAAGATTATTGATGATCTGATTCATAAGGAAGTGGAAGTGTATGTCGATGACATGATCAAATCCTCTATAAGAGAAGTGCATTTTGAGGCCGTAGAGAAATTCTTTAAAAGAATAAATAAATACAATCTTTGTCTAAACCCAAAAAAATGTGTCTTCGATATGAACTCAGGAAAGCTCTTAGGACATATTATGAGTCAAAGAGGGATTGAGGTGGACCTTGATAAAGTTAAAGCAATTCGAGAAATGCTAGTCCCAAGGAAAGAAAAAGAAATAAGGGGATTTTAGGGTAATATACAATACATTAGCAGGTTTATAGCTAAGCTCACCACCATATGTGAGCCTATCTTTAAACTTCTTAGAAAGAACCAGCCAACTAAATGGAATAAGGACTACCAGAAAGCTTTCAACAGAATTAAGAAGTATTTGCTAAACCCACCAGTTTTACAATCGCCAAGGCGTAAAAAGCCGTTGATCCTCTATTTGTCTATCGAAGAAAGTTCAGTGGCATTGAATTTGCAATTTATTACTTAAGTAAGAAATTTCTTCCTTATGAGGTCAAGTACGTAGAGGTGGAAAAGATCTATTTAGTGATAGTATGGGCTTCAAAGAAATTGAGACACTACTTTTAGTTATACATTGTACATGTTATTTCCAAACATAACCCTTTAAGGTATCTCCAGTTGGCACCATATTTAGTGGGTAGAATGAGTAAATGGCTCCTCTTACTTCAAGAATTTAATATCTAGTACATAACAAGAAAAACCATTAAAGGGCGAACAGTCACAGAATTCTTGGTCGATCATCCATTAGAAGGTGAGCAGTTGGAGTTTGAATTTTTGGATGAAAGCTTGAATCCAATTGTGCTCTAGGGATTGCAGATGTACTTTGATGGTGTAATAAACAACAAAAGGGCAGGAGTAGGAGTGATTTTAATAACCCCTGGAGGAGAAAAGCTACCGTTAGCAAAAAAGTTGAGTTACAGAGTCACCAAAAACATGGAAATATATAAAGCCTGCATATTCAGACTCGAAGCATTGTTGTCTTTAGGTACTAAAAATGTTGAGGGTTTTGGGGATTCATCATTGGTAGTCTATCAAGCTAATAAAGAATGGACCATCCATGAAGAAAGGTTGATGCCTTAAGTAGAATTCCTAAAGTCAGTTAATGGACGATTTGAAATATGTACTTTTTATCATGTCCCAAGGGATAAGAATTAGCTAGCAGATGCATTAGATATCTTGGTTTCCATGTGGGATAATCAAAAAGGGATAATTATGAAACCAGTTATCATTTCTAGTTTTGAAAGGCCTTGTTACGAAAATAGAGCAAGGAAAGGACAAGCCATAGTTTTACAACATCCAGAATTACATAGAAAGTGGAAAATTCCTCTAGGAAACCACAGACAAGGATAAAAAGGTATTAAGAAAGTTGTCAACTCAATTTATTAATGTAGATGGGGTCCTGTACAAAAGGCAAGTGAATGGTCTTCACTTTCATTGCTTAGAGGAATGAGAGGTAGAAAAAAGTCATGGAGGAGATACATGAAGGTTCATGTGGTACACATATGAATGGTTTAGAGTTAGCCAAAAAGATCATGTGCCAAGGAATCTTTTGGCTTTCTATAGATCATGATTGCTCGAAACACATTTAAGGATGCCACAAGTGCCAATAGTGCAAAGATCTGAAACACGTGCCAGTATCCGAACTTCACAGCTTATCGGCTCCTTAGCCATTTGCTACATAAGGGATTGATATAGTGGGAGAGATACATCCGATAGCTTAAAATGGATATCATTTTATTATAGTGGCAATTGATTACTTCTCAAAATGGGTTAAAGCAGAATCTTTCAAGAAGTAAGGGGCAAGAGAAATGGCTAGATTCATAGAGAAGAGTTTTATATGTAGATATAAGGTTCCACACCATATTGTTTTAGATAACGGTGTCTAGTTTCAAGTAGAAACAAAGGCTCTCTTACAAAAATACAAGATTCAACATCATAAAACTTCTCCCTATAGACCATAACCCAATGGAGCAGTTGAAGCAGCAAATAAAAACCTCAAAAGGATTTTGGCCTAAATGGTTGTGACTTATAAAGACTGGACAAACAAGCTTCCCTTGGCTCTATAGGGATATAGAACTACAATCTGAACTTTAACGGGTGCTACTCCATTATCCCAAGTTTATGGGATAGATGTAGTGCTTCTAATAGAGGTTGAGCTTTAGTTGTTGAGAGTGGCAATAGAGTTAGAGATTCTTGAGACTGCCTAGGTTGAACAAAGGTTCTAATAGTTGTACTTGCTAGATGAGAAGCAGTTAAGAGCTAATTATCACAGTCAAGTTTACCAGAAAAAGGACGGTGCATGCCTTTGGTAAAAGGGTGAAAGATTATAAATTGAAAGAAAGAGAGTTAGTCCTCAAGCAAATGAGACTAGGAATACCCGACTTAAGAGGGAAGTTTAAGCCAAATTAGGAAGCGCCATTCATCCTAAAGCAAATGTTACCGAAGGGCATTGCTATTCTTATAGATTGTGATGGAAACAAACTAAGGGAACCTGTGAACATGGATAGGTTGAAAAGGTTCTACAACTAAAGACAAATAAAAGAGAAAAAGAAGAGAAATAATAGCCCTGCAGGTTGAAAATTGGCAAATGGTAGCATTGCTAAAAGTGTGCACCCTGATAGGGTAAAGATTGAAAAAAGGCATCCTATGCAAAAAAAATTAGGGGTTGAGAGAAAATAGTCAATCAAGAAAACCCTCACGGGCTGGTTGATGACAGGAGTTTAAGATGTAATTAAGAACTCTTTTGATTAAACGAGGAAATGTGTTGTTGCATTAATGTCCAGTTGTGATTATCAAAAAATGCCAATATGATGTTACTAGATAGGAGCACTTTAATAAGCATAATTAAGCATTTTATAAACTAAGGGAGTACATTGTTAAATGTAAAAAAAAAAGGGGTACATAATAAAAAAGCAAAAAAGTTTCGTTTTGATTCTGTTCTTTTTAAGTCCTCTGTCTCTTGATGTTGCTCTCACCACTTATCCTCAGCTAGTGAGCTTGGTAATCACAAGAAGGGCTCGTTACCCATTCTTTATATACATCTGA
>CANXYI011829106.1:0-14464 GCA_948208565.1 Hura crepitans
ATTAAATAAAAATATAGTATTTATTTTTTTAATTTAATTGAGTAATTTTATTTAAATTAATTTATTAAAATTTTGAGTATATGTATACAAAATTTAAATATTAGTAATTAATATTTTATTGAATGGAGCTTTGGTTGTTTAATTCAAGGCCTAGTTATAAAGCCCAATAAGACTATAAATGATAAATTAAATTAAATGTCCAAGCAAGGCCCAATAAAATTTATTGCCGAAAAAATGGCCCAATAAAATTTAATTTATATATTTTGTCATATATATGAATTAAAATGATCGGTCTAGAAAAATCTCTTTTTGATTTTTGATTTTTTTTTTTACAAATGTATCTCTCTTTTTAATAGAATGCAGAAAAAAAATCTCAGTGATTTATTAAACTTTTAATTTTATTATTATTATTATTAGTATTATAAGAAAAAATATAATAAAATTCAGGAATAATAAATTTTAAAAACTATAACTCAAATACTTAACAATTATAAGGAAATAATTATGTATTATATTTATAATAATATAGTTAACTAATTATAATTAATTAATTACATATATAATAAAATTTATATTAATTAACATTATAATAATTATTTAATATTTGAATTATAACTAGTTTATGTATACATAATTAATTATATATAGATAAAAAATTAAAAAGACATATATAAAATTTTAAAAATTGAATTAAATCAAATAGACTAAAAAAAATAATTAAATAGACTGCACAATTTTAATATTTATTAATTCTTTTTCTTTTGAATTAATGTAGGAAAATAAATTAGATAATCAACAGTGGGCATAAATGTTATGATTAATGTCAAGTGTATGGAATATTTTTAACAATTTAGAACTATAAATAAATTTTATAAAATTTATTTATTCTAAATATATTGTTTTTACACCTACAGTGCTTCTTTATATGTAAAAAAAAATTAAAAAAAAAAGAAATTAGACATTTAATTAAGAATCCTGAGCATAGAAGTCAATGATCTCCTTAAGATTGAGCTGAAACAGAGAAGAGGTGTCATTGTTCATTAGCCACAGCATATGCTCGAACAATATCGCATCCACGTCTACGAATATCACCGACGACGACGACGACGACGACGACGAAGACCTCTTCTCCATCAAAATTCGAAAGGGAATTTCTTCCAATACGAAGGGATCCACCAAGAACTCTCTCCTCTCTTTACCAACGACCACCGTCACCGGCCGCTCCAGAAGGGCGTCTTCCGATAGCTGGCGGTAGCTTAGGCGGGAGCGCTTCCTGAGAATAGAAACGGGCAAGACCAGGCAATCCATTGGGAGTTTGAATAAAGAGAAGGATGCGATGGAAAGCTGTATTTATAGAGAGAAAAGGGAAGACCGAGGGGTTGAAAAGTTCAAAGAGGAATTGGCCTGCTAACTAACGGCTGAAGAGAGTTTTATTGCAAGCAAAGAAAATTAACTTAGTGGAAAGATAGCCGTTGGAGTGGGGAAGATTTTGTTGTTTGGTGTTAGGAATTGGAATGTGACTGCCGACTTTAGTGTTCTTATAACTGACCATTAGGATTTCGACCCACAAATTTTTTAATACTTAATTAAATTTAATATCCAAAAAATAAAATAATAATTACTCTTTTCATTACACAGAAAAGAAGATAGACAACTTGATTTAGAAATCTTTTAATTCACAAATCGCCGGATTATCTTGTAAAAGACTATTAGATTAATAAAATATGCTTGTAAGATCTCCATTTTTGTAGTTCATTTGATTGAAGAAACAGTCAATACAGATATATAAAAGTTTACATAGTTATCTAATCACAATTAATTAAAAAAATAAAATAATTACGAGCGTATATAAAAGAAACCATCAATTTAGATTTGAGTACATCTGCTTACTAAAATAACACAATTTTTCAATTTAGATTTGAGTACATCTACTTACTAAAATAACACAATTTTTATTTTATGTCGAAATGGTTAATATGAATAAAAGATGTGTGAATTGTGTGTTTAAATAATGCGAATTTAAGTAGTAAAAAGAAAATGAAATTTAAGAGAACAATTAATTATAAAATCTTTAATTATTGACTATTTTTCAAATGCATTTGCACGAATGATTTGCATGCTTCACCATGGTGTGAACCATTTTGATGTAATATAATTATTTTTGAGGGTGAATTTAAGTATCAATAAATTAAGGCTTGGATTAAAGAAACAGTCAATACAAAAATAATAGAGATTTATGGTAAGAAAGGTAAGAAGGGAGTTGGCATGGAGATGCTGCCGACATCAAAGCACGCTCCGCCATTAACAATGACATCAAAATCAATGTCACTTCACCCACACCCACACACACATTTAACCTACTGAAACACAAAATACTACTAAATTATCCTTTTAACTTAAGTGTCACAATTAATTTTAAAAACAGATACTTGATTTAATACTAATTTTATTAAAGATTTAAGACCATCAAAACATGAAAGAGTGAAGCAAAGCTAGCTCATAAATCCAAAGCAAAACGATAAACAAAGATAACATGTAATTGAAAAATCATTAGAAATAGCATATTGCTTAATTATCTTTCAAGTCGTGTTGGTAACCTTCTCGGCCAGTGTACCATATAACTAGCCACTCAAAGCATCACTATATCTAAAAGATATTCTTGGATGGGGTTGACGTGCAGCTACCACAAATCAGATGACGGCAATGGAAAATTAAATTTTAATAAAAAAGAAAAATGCTCAGCTACAGCCTCTGTATTCAATAACGCATGTTAGCATTAGGATTCACCTCAATCTTCTATTCAAGCAGGATTGCTGTGTCAAGGCCTCAAAGCTCCTTCAGTGTGGATTTTGGGCAGCCCAATATTGGTACATATTCATACTATGAAGGGGTTGACTGGCATTATTATAGATTCCAGGATCTCTGTTAAATGGACTGCTACCATTATCGTCAGATGACTCGCTAGACGCCCCCTGAGAAGGTGGGCTGCTTGTCATTGGTACACCAAAATTCAACATCTGGGATGTCGGTGCCGATGAAGGCCTGGATTTTGATACAGCAGAGTTTGATTTTTTCCCGTCTGCAACAAAACTGCCAACAATGATCTGCAAGCAAGAAGCAACACGCTAGTAAATTCTATGGTGGAACCAATATTTTATCAAAACCATCCAACTTCCCACAACGGTTGAACCATTACTTTACCTACAGTCTACAAGCAATGTAATTATCTACAAGGTTAATTACAAGGAGTTAAATCCCAAATTTTGAGTCTCAATTGTTCCAACATTAGCAAATTTAGTCCTTACATATCAAGGAAAATTGTACAAAATCAAGGAACTTAAGTATTGCATGTTACAAATAATTTGGGCACTAAAATACAGATAATTTGCTTATTTCAGAGATAAAACTGTAACATAATTAAAATGTCAAGGACAAGTGTAAACTTTATACATTTATATCTATGATAATTTGGAAATAGCAAGAACTCACCTGAGGGATCATTTATAATTAAACCTTAATCTATGACAGCTATACGCATCAATACATGAACATTCTAAAACACAAGTTTGACAAAGACAGCCACCAAAACTTATTCGACACCAACATTTCCCTATGATTTTTGGTTGATTACGTGTTCTTCAAGAAAAACATACTCCACCCCACAACCATAGGATTGTTTCAATTTTCACATACATTAACAAAAATTAGTTCATGTAATTGAAACAATACAATTTTTCTAATATATCTCTACATTGATTAGGTCTATGGAGGTAACCTAAAGAATAATAAGGCACACTAACAAATTTGATAAATAACAACTTAAACCATAATATAAGGAAAGTAGCCTATATTGTGGGACAAAAAAAATAAAACAACCAAGCCTATATTTTTGAGATAGAGGAAAGTATATTTGTATTAATTAAATGGAACATAAATTTTATCATGTGAACATCTTGATTTCATTTGCACAGTACAGTATAATACAAGCAAACATATTCTACAAAAAGCAGTCAAATTTTGATAGAACATCTTAAATAGAATGCATATAGAACAATTTATCAAATTTCATAACATCATAAGCATCATAATTTTTCATAGAAAATTAATTTTTAATCCAAAGTTTTATATTGTTAAGACATTTTGTACGTTTGCTTCTTGTAACTTCATAAAAGAATCACAAAGTTCAGATTCATTCTCCTTTGAAATAAGATCCACAGTGCAAATTTTGATGGTCCATCTATGTGGACAATGATAAATAAACATCAACTTTTAACAAAAAGTAAGTGATGAATTACTTCAGCATACTACCAATTTTTGTTCAAGTACACTAGCACATGTACCAGCTATTCAATAAAAGAATAGTCAACCACCTTCCTTAAACAAAATTTACATCTACACAAATAAAGATACTTGTTATTAGACATGCAAGCCTGGTTGTTACAATTTTCTAAGTGTGCTTTGTTTATGAGTAGCAAGTTTAATGGCAAAAGATTGTCAATGAACAGATTTATTAAATAGATTTTTCTTTTTTAATAATTACTTCATTGGGGACGGTGCTAAGAATTGAACTCTAGTCATCTAGGGAAGTAGCCAGACTCTTAACCACTAGATTTTAGAAGTCTAGTCTCTATAATAAGTAGATTTATTATATGGAGTTTTGAACTTCATAACTATTCCATAATTGATAGGATAGAGTGATAAAAACTCTACATATTTGTGAAAAAGTTAACTATCGTATGACATAGATAGAATGGAGTCGCAAGTGACATTGTATAGAAAGGAATACTGTACTGAATAAACTAACTGCTTCTATATTGATTATGCATCAATCTGACTTATCCTTCGCCCAAATTTTCTGTTTTAGCAAATTCTTTTATCTATTAGTATCTTGAACTCACTTGAGCATCCACTTAGCCAATTAAGAAAAAATAAGCTCGACATTAGAAATATAGAAAACATTGAATCAGACATTACTCTTTGTTCTTTTCTGATGATCAGGTCAATCATTGAAATTTTTGTGCTAATAGTTAGGCTTATTTTCTAATTTTTTCATGATATCAGAATTGATAAAATATTGAAAGATTCAGGTATCAATTCATACAATTGAAATAATTGACTAAAGCTGAAAATGCACGCATATATTTTAACCTTTATACCTTTTTCTACCTTATAGTTATAGATTATAGATATTACAAATATTGTTAATTGACTACAAAAGAAGATGGTTGGGGAGTAATACCTGTACTGGAGTTGCTGCCATTAGAATTCCAGTGACTCCTCCACCTACTACTCTACCATCTGAACCAGCCAATGATATACTCAAACCACCAGGTCTGCTGTGAATACCATTATTCTCAGAAATTACGCAGGAACCTGATAAAGAAATAATCTCAAATCGGCCCTGCAAAGAAAAATGTCACAGTCGGAAAAATGCACCTTTCACTTTTTACTACCTTGAGTAATGAAATGAAACATAATAATAATGATAATAATAAAAATAAAAAGAAACTTAAAGAATTCACAATCAGCATAAAAGTGAAACATAAGGAATTGTGCCTCACAATTATGGTGTGCACAAACTTAAATGGATACATAAACCGACTTCAAGCTAGATTAATTAGGTATATTTGTCCACATAAATGCAAGTAAAAGAAAAAGAAGAAAAATGCATAATCCCATCCATCCATTACAAATGTCCTTCAAATAGAATAGCCCTACCCCTTCGCTAAGAGCACTTGAAATTGCCACTCCTGAAATTTGAGTTTAGAATGAGGGAGAGGCAAAATGTTGTTAACATTTGATTTATGGTGATACTTACCTATATTAAAAGGTAAATTTCATTCATTTGATAAATTTCTATAAACAATATACAATACTTAAAACCAAATCAACAAGGCAAAGATCCAACAGAGCAAGCCAACCATTAAAGAGTTGAAAGACAACAAATCCCTCAAGATCCAAGTTTGTTCCAAGGCACCTCTTAAGTGTGTGTACCTATGCCTCAAGGATGTTGTGGTCCTATATAGGGGATCGGAACACCAAGCAATTAATCAATCCCGCCAAAGAAAGTCTGTACCTCAACCTCATTAAAAGGAGTAAAAACCTTAAGAGTTAAGACTCATTAGAGATACCCAAATCCCTTGACTTATTTATAATTTTGTGCCTATTTTATTCCTGCATTGCTTGATCTTTGAATAAAGATTCCAAAATCTTAAAATAGGAAAATATAAAATTAAATAGAACTTCTCGAAATAATAAATTATGAAATTTATCTCTAACATTAAGGGCTCCTACCATAACTAAAAGCTTACTGAATAAAATATCCTCATTATGAAACTAATAGAAATATAATATTAGTTATGACTGGCCAACTTTCTATTTTTGATATAATTGCACCCATAACCTTACTCCCCTCTGGAAGAAAGAGCTAGTCCTTAAGCTCAAGACCCTCAAAGTTAATCAAGCTTGCTGCCCAGCTCCATTATTTTCCTTTTTGACTCGAATTGTGAGATCCTTGTTGCAGTAACAGCTTTTGTCTTTTGAAGAAGGGCCTTCAACTCGTCACTTTTTGTTGTATAGCCCATAGTATCTGGCTCTGATACTATTTTGAGTAAGAACCTTAGGACTCATTAGAAAGAGACCCAAATCTCTCAAGACCTTTTGATAATTTTTTTTGCTTGTTTTAAACTGCATTTTCATGCTCCTTAAATAGAGCTTACATAATCCTAAGACAGAAAAATATGACATTAAATAGGAAAACTTTTCAAAGTAGAAAAAATATAAAATTAATATCTAAAAATGACGCTTCTACCATAACTAAAAACTTGCTAAACGAAATAAAATCTCCTAATTAAGTAAAAACTCCTAATTATAAAAACTACTAAAACCATAATATTAATTACGGATGATCAAATTTCTATTTTTGACATAATTGCACCTGTAACACACTACATGCCCTTAACTTCAAGGATTGGGCTCAAATGAGTTGGTCGTGTGCTTAAGTTGTACCTTCAACATCTATGAATTATGATACATATTCTCATTTCACAAGAAAAAATTTCTAATCTCCCACACCTATAGGAAGATAATCATAGCCCACATATAAGCACTGTTAAAATAGTAAACGTTTGAAATTTAATTCCAAGTTAATAAATCCACACATGTAAGCTTCAACCAAATACTGACCGTCTGCATTCTTATCGAAAGATATAATACTTGGGAGAACATAAATATATGTAGATCAAAAGGGCCCAGCTTTGATGTTGAGTAATGTCATTGAATGCAATCGTGTCAAAAGTGTAAAGAAGGCTAATCATAATTAATAATTATATTTTTAGTAATTTCCATAATTAAGATATTTTATTATGTTTAACATAATTAAGGGATTTTATGTAAATAGGAGGTTTTACTTTATATAGCAAGTATTTTAGTTACGACACGATTCTTGGTGCTGCCTCCCTCCCTTAAATATAGGCTTGGTTTCTTTTGTTCTTCTTTTTCTTTTTTCATTCGTCCCACAATATCGGCTAGGTTTATTATTTATATTATGGTTAACTTGTCAATTGTCAAAATTTTCCTATGTGATACTTACGAATTATTATTTCTTAATTTACCACTATATCCCTAATTAACAGGGGGATATATCAGAAATATTGCATAGTTTCAACCATATTAACTAATTTTGTGAATATGTGTGAAAAAATAAACATGCCTATATTTGTGGGACAGAAGAGTGTATTTCCTATTTCCTAATTTGACATTAAGAAAACTCTATTTAAAAAGCAAGAAAACACATAAATTAAACAAGCAGAACATCGATCAAAATCCAAAGATATTTGGGTATCTCTCTAATGAATCCTAAGACTTTTTATCCCTTTAAAAAGCTCGACTGTACAGGCTCCTTTTGACGAGCTTGATAAATCCTCAACTCATTTTCTGTGATCATAACAAATTGATATCAGAGCCAGACACCAATTGGCAACACAGCCAAAGTGATAAGGTGAAGGCCTTTCTCAAAGACGCACAAGCTGTTCCATAACAGAATGTATAGAAGAAACCATGTCCTATGTCAAAGACATTTGAAACCACGGCATACAATACGTTATAGCCAAGGAATATGTTATGGAAATTTAAAATTAACTATTGCACATGTAATTACACTTAATGATGGAATTATATTCAAATCATCTAAATCATATGAACAACAAATAATAGAGCTTCTATCTAAAAGATTTTTTGTCAATACTACACGATGCCACAAATTCAATCTTCCTATAGAAATGTCATTATCGCTATAAGTTTCCAAAAGAAAGAATTTTAAATCCAATCCTTATTCGTGTGAAACTAGAACAATGAAGTGAGATGGTAAATTACATCAATTTCATTGAGAAGATGGTGTTCTGGTATGGTCTGGTAGAGTGGGGAACAATAATTACCTTTCAACTTTTTATCTACTTTGCATGTCTTTTCAAAGTCAAATCAATCTCTGTGTGTGTGTGTGTCCCCAGGGGTAGTAATTGTCTAGTTAAGGCAGATTATATAAACTCCATTACACTATACTTCAGTCATGGAGATAGTAACATAGGTTCATTGACATGGCTTACAGTGGTGCCGATAGTGATTGATAATTCATTCTTCTCTCCTTTCATCCAATGAGCTTGTCATGAAATCATCAAAACGTCCCACAGTGCAATTGGTCAATATATAACCTCACATTAAAAATTAAAGTGGCATAATATTAACCACTTAGGCATTTTCCTTTCCCGCCAATTGTAAGGTATAAAATGATAATCTAACACTTAACCCCCTATAGCACCATATCAAATGAGCCCTAACAGCAAGCATAGGTACAAAGAGGTGCTTAGGGAAGGTTTTGAAAAGAACAAAAAGGAATGTGAGGAAAGGACAAAGTATTATGAGAAATAAAAGATTACACAAAGGTCATTAAGGGTGAGCAAAACTGAACAGAATCAAGAGCTATTTCATTCTATTTGGTTCGGTTTTTAAAAAATTCAGCCTATCCAATTCAATTCTTGGAGAGTGAAAACCAAAGAAATCGAACTGACCAAACTTTTAAAATGACGTCATTTTGGGTGTTTAAAATGATATTTTACAACAAAAAGACATTGTCTTAATTTTTTTTATATATATAAATAGTTTGGTTTAATTGGTAGGTTCGATTCTATTATCTACACCAAATTCGGTTCATTCAATTCGGTTTGATCGATTTTCACCCGAATAGACCGAATGCACACCCCCTAAATGTTGTGGCTGTTTTGCCTAGAAGAATGAAGTGGGAATGGGATAATAATTGTAAGAAGACCAATATACCTTCCTAGTTTAATTTATTTTTAAATAGTGAATAGATAATGTTAAAAACAAACAAAATTAATCAAAGTTCTGCTCACAATAACTTTTTATACCTAAGGTGAAATCAACTACAGTTGAGAATGTCTTTAGCCTTCATTTTGTTGGTTGCAGAGAAGCTTTAAACAGCACATCACACGAATCTAAATGCAGTATCAAATCTTCGTGCAATTCCAAGTAGTATCCAAGTGAAACCACAAATGTCTCTCATTTCAAATGAATCCCAAGGAAATTCATCAGCAAATACCATATTGTCTTATATGCACATTTAAAGTACCTCATATGTCACTGTACCACCTGACATTGCTGGTTGACGAAGGGTGACATTACAGATGGCACCATTTGCTGAGAGAATACAAATTGTTCGAGGCCCTTCTTGTGAAAAAGCATAAATCTTTGATGCTATATCCTGTATAAAAGGATGTGCTAATTAGATGACACTACATATAAGGAATCATATGCACATAGGGGCATTATCTTCCAGATAACAACAAACAAAAGAGAATGTCAATTGCATCATTGAACTAAGATGCAATATTTGTCAGCGAAGGTCTTGCTAGACCTATAAAATTTTTAAAAATTCAGGTTGAAGCATGATGCTTCCTAAACATAAAGAACTTAAATTCCATCAGAAATTCAAACATTTTAACCATGGAAATACACCAACAATTGCTCCCTCTTATTTTACACATTGTGTATTAATTACTAAAACCCTATAATAGAAATTTACACTTTATTACTAGTTTTTAAAGCATGAAATGAAATTTCTAAACTCACTATTTTTCAGTCATTCCACTAAAATATCCAATGTACCAGCCCCCAATTTCTTATTTTGAACATTTTCATTGCTTGGAAGTGGACTAAATAATTTATTTAAAATATGAGAGACAAAAAAACTACTTTGCTCAAAAAAGGGAAGGACTAAAATATATAAATAAGAAAACTATAAAACATATTCTATGATAAATTGATTGATGGTATAAGAAAATTGAACTTTACACAAACAAACTATTTAGAAAATTTTTCCAAATTGCAGGGGCTTGGCGTTAAGCTCTTGTTCCTTCCAAACTTGTAATAGGGCTTAAAAAAGTAATAACTTGTATGGCTGCATCATGCGATATGAAAATATTATGACATCATTGGTCATTTTCTTTTTCTTGGTCACGTTACCTAATGCAAGTGCTCAAGGGATTGAAAACCATGATTAAGAAATTAAATTTTTCAG
Organism: Hura crepitans; assembly: GCA_948208565.1. Lineage (NCBI taxonomy): Eukaryota > Viridiplantae > Streptophyta > Magnoliopsida > Malpighiales > Euphorbiaceae > Hura > Hura crepitans. Next base: position 10,592 of record CANXYI011829106.1, read on the forward strand.
CTTCTCTTCATAAACCACTGCTTAAAAGCTAGTAACTTGAGAGCTGCTGCACAAGCATGTGCATCACAGCAAGATAGACATTTCATCCACACAAAATAATTGATTTCCTTATTGACATCAAATTACTAATATATGTATCTTTATAACAAAGGTTGGCCAAAACTAAAGATGTCGCTGCAAGTTAAGCAACCACTGCACCCATCTAAAAACAGGATTAAAATTTTAGGCCTGCCTTTTTGTCTTTGTACTTCTCGAAAAAGCATCACCTTCAAAGCCTCTTTCTAGCATCTAAAGTTGTATCTGATGTAACCTTTCAAATCTTCCAATGCACCCTCACCCAATTCACATTAAAGCATCGCTATGCTCATGGTTGTTATCCATCCACAAGATCCTCTAGGCACTAAAAATAGCATCATATATCCAATTTCTAGCATTTCAACCATCAGAAGAGTAATCCTCTATTTACTCATTTGTTTTAACACTAAAAAGAAATATGTTTCCACATCCAATTAAATTCAAAGACCTCCAGCTACACTTCAAAGATATATATGATTATACTGAAACTAAAGCGGCAATTTAATTTCCAATATTGTTAAACATAGGAAGATTATTAATTTATTACCATTTGGGGCAATCTACTATTAATTGCTGTATTATTTTTTTACCAATGTTTAAACCTTCCAATGGCTAAGTACATCTTCATAAGCGGTCGGTTTATGGTTAGGTTTAGGCAGTATTTGATTTATAATAGGATTCCCGTATTGGTCTATTTCCATCAGAAATAAATGATTTATTTCCTTCTTAATCAGTGGTTAATTTCCTATTATAATATTTCTTAATTAAAATTGGAATTTATAATTTACTAGTTAGAAGACAATTCTTATTTCAATAGATAATCCTACGCTTGTAATCTCTTTTTAAAGAGGAAGAAAATAATGAATAAAATAAGTCAGAATTTTGAGCAAAAATACAAGAGATAGGCAATTCCTCTAAGAAGTTCTAAGGTTTTTGCTCACTCTAATGAGCTCGATGGTACAAAATCCACCTGATGAGCTTGATAAATTTGCCATTATTCACCTAGTGAAACAATCCATAATACAAGACCATAATAGAAGTAATTTATCAAACTAAGAAAATATCTTCAAGTATCATTAAGAAATACATTAACACTTGCTAAAACCTTCAAGTGCAATCTAACATTATATTTGATGCCATTGATAGCATTTTTCTTTCAAAAACGCCCCTTTCATGAAGAATTTTAGTAAAGCTAGCTACTTAGGCAATTGAATGAGATTTCCAATATTAATAATGATGGAGTCCACTGCATAAGCAACTAAACGAGAATTTGGAGCAGAGTGAGTGGGCAAGTGAAAAAACCTTGGCTAGCGTATAAGAAGGTAGGAATCATGCATCAAGAAAGCAACAAATTCCACCATTCACAAGGCCTAATCGGAACTAGATAGAACATCAAAAAAGTGTGATAACTTATAATGAAGGTATAAACTAGGTAAAGGTACTGAGCAGAATAATAGGCTGATGGGAGTTTATGGAAGATCAAATACTTTATCTTAGATGGCAGTGACATACAAAAGTTTGACCATCTGTTCTCCAATGGTTGTTATACCACCTTATTTTACAACTTAAACAACAAAAAAGCAAGTTAAGCACTAAAACTCAATATTTCAGCATTCTTTTTATGCCAATGACTCATTTCAGTAACATCTACATGGTTAAAAAATGGAAGGTAATGCACTTTACATGTTTGGGGAAGTGTTGATTTTTCAAATTCACTGCGGCAAAAGAAAACAGAACAGCTCATTTTATTCAAAATCCCTAAGGAGTAAAAAAGGATAAACTAAAAATTTCTAGACTTTTGAGGTTAAAAAGAGCTGCCAAAATTCCTATCACATAAAACAGTTCAAGCTATCTAACCTATATGACTTTTAAGAGACCTACCTATGATAAAGAAAAGGATGGAAAGGAAAAAAGAAGAGCAAGAGTTGTATACTTAAAAAGTCTTCCGGAATGTGATAGCAAACACTATGATAACAATTCCTAGTTTCATGATTGAGCAACAGTGACTAAAAAAATTAAGAGGAAAAAAAAAAGAAAGAAAGATCTTTCTTACCATAACTTAATCACGATTGTTAGTCTTTCTGTCACACTTATGGCAACAGAGTTAAATCAACATATAGTTACCTTGAGCTTCAAAATTAAAGAATACTTCTCAAAGTGTTAGTAAGTTTATCTACTTGCACCTGGAAGCTATGAACAATTTCTAATAGTGAATCTATCAGCTGCTCCACTTTTAGGCTCCTAAAACTCCTGTCCTCAAACAGCAAACTACCATACTGAATCCTAGTTAAGCACAATATCTCTAGTAACACATTGTTTCAGGCACTTAATAGCACCGTAATCCACAATCTCACTAAACCAGCAATAATATACGCATAATTATCAGATTATTTTATGAATATACTCTTTAAAACCAAACTTGACGGATTTACAACTGGTATTCTTGTCGATAGATATAAATTATTTATGCAAGTTCAGTCTTAACCCTAGAGGCTTGGCAGTCATCATGTAATCTCACCATGAACTTACTTTCTCTGCAAAAATGCCACTTTACACTTGCAGCTAAATTAAACATACATAATGTGAACTTTCATTTCATGATGCCACTCTATGTACATATCCAAAATTAGGGATTAATTTCTAAGGCTTCAGGACTAAACAAATTGTGATTCAAAAACAATTTTCAAAATTAAGGCCCCATTTAGTTCAACTACAGCCATTGTAAACATATCCTTGAATGACGATGAGCATTTTCTAAATATACTTTCTTAAAAGAAACAAAGCATTTTGTTATGAAATATACAAGAACATGTGAATTTCAAATTGCTATATACACGCACATGTTTGAGCAAGGAAAAGAAGAAAATAATAGTTAATAGATACGATTAATAGTCAAGGGAAAAAGGTTAATGTTTATCCCAAAACATTAGGATAAAAACCGAGCCTATAAGGGTAAAAAGAATATTTGAAAAGGCTCCAATAAGAGCCTTTGGATGGCCTACATTTTGGGTAGCAGAACAGGAGAAGCTGCTATAACCCAACAGTTGGAGGCTGAGAGCCTCACAGTTATCCCGCATTCCAAAATATTAACCGAACATCCCCAAGTCAAACCAGACTTCAAATATGTAGTCATTCTCTCAGGAACATCGCAACCAGTGAATATTTTTGCAAGATCACATATTGATCACTTCATTTTCAGTGAAACGCACAAAAATTAAGGAACTAAATACTAATATCCTGCAACTTACCACAAATTAGTTAACCCGCTGAAATGCATCCTTTTTCTAACTTGTTTTTGTTTTTCGTTTTTCCACATTCCTCACCTTCTTTTTTATACGCTTTCTAGATTCGATACTCAGAAAGTAGTAATTGCAATTTAAAGTAATAATACTTATTAATTCATAGGAAAATTAATAATTTTCTATTAAAAAAATCAGTATTTGGCATTAAAATAAAGCATACCTCCCCGGCTTTCACTGTGATCACATGAGGTGTGAACCCCACACCTCCAACCCCTCCTGAAAAACAATAAAGTATATAAACTGAATAATTAAAATACTATATAACCCACATACAAGCATGTAAACGTAATTAATTACCTAATGCATCAAGCTGCTTCTTGCCTGACCCTGGGGGTCTTCCTCTATTCCTTTTAGAAGGAGGTTCCGAGGCCACACCAGGGGTATTCGTCCCAGAATCCGCATGGGCTAAAGAATTTGCAGACGAAGATATCGGCGTTGGCGACAACCCCAATGCAATGTTGCCATCGGGGGTGTACTTCCTAGGCCTGCCTCGCTT
>CANXYI011829257.1:0-17059 GCA_948208565.1 Hura crepitans
TTTTATATAAGAAAAGATTTCTTAACTCAAATATGAGTAAAAACATTAAAAACCTTTTTGGCATACAAATCAAGGGAAATATTAGGGTCATTGTGTCAAAAATTTGACAGCATAATAGCTGTACCGGAACACTTTCCCAAATTTTTACCTGCTTAAACACACTTCTATAAAATCAATAAAGTCATCCCCAACTTCAATGGGTCCTTTCGACCCTCCAATCACAACACAAAACACAATGAACCTTGAGCTTTCTATATCCTACATTCCCATATGCAAACTCATTAATCAACACACAACATGGGAGAAGTAGAAAAACAAAATTATTAGTTATAATATTTGAGTAAAAAAACCCGCTGCAAAATGCAGATTAAACCCAATCCCTCTAGAATCACAAGAGCACACCAACTATTAACCATTACATTTACATCACAAACACTCTTACAAAAAGTACAAAAATACCCATGCAAGGGTTATCTTCGTGTCTCCTGATATGCAGAACCTTTGGCTCTAATCAGCCTCCCTATTACCTATGCATCATAAACAAGCAATGTGATAAGCTTTCACTTAGTGGTGTAATCACTTTAACTTGTAAAAAGATTAGTTTTAGCATGTCTATATATGCACACATGTCTATATATGCACACAAGCCTTTTTTAGTTTTAAAGTCACAAACATGCAATTACAGTGTCTTATATGCAACATGCCCATTTCAAGCATAAACAAGGCATTTTGATAGCATAGTTACTAAGGCATTATATGAACATCACATAACCACCATTTAATTGATATAATGCATTATATACATAAAGTCATGATTTTATAGCATTTTGATCAACATATAATAATAATGCATTGCAAGGAATCATAACATACATGTTTTTTAGGTCATAATACCCTTAACTACTCATATACTCATATATCCACATCATAATCATAATCACACCATTTATAGCCATATGAAAGATAATAATCATAATTTAACACCTAAAGACCAATTTTTATGTCATTCGGCCAACTTATACCCATATGTCACATATTAATGGTATTTAATAGATAATTCCAAATTATGCATTTTTGAGTCATTTTGACTTTTTAACTTATGCCCATATTAATAAGAAAACTACCAAGACTTGATAATGGAATTACTTAGGCCTGAAGGCTCTCGTACCTATTGCTATATATACTTAGGCCTAAAGGCTCTCACATCTATAGATACATATCAAACCCTCTCACATCCATAGATGCGTAACACTTAGGCCCGAAGGCTCTTATACCCTTTAGGTATGTAATCTTAGGCCTGAAGGCTCTCAAATCCTCAGATGCATAATCAAACTTAGGCCTGTAGGATCTCATGCCCATCGGTATGTAAATCAATGACCCATAGGTCTCATACCCGAAGGTATGCTAATAGTCAGTACAACCCTAGTTGACAAGTCAACCTATCCAAACTAGGTTATCTAACTATATAGTCATCATTAAACATGTCATTATGTGTCAAATTAACCAATTTCACTTTTTTATTAGTATTATATTACTAAAAAACACCATTGGCCGCATTGCACCTTTGCATGGCCTAAACATATAAACTTGGCCAACTTAGGCCTATCGATGTCCATTACTACCCATAAGATCCATTTCCTAGGTGTAATGGTATTGGGTCACAAAAAAATAACATTATGCCACTCAAAAGTAAAATATCACATCAAACAACCATTTCATGGCATTTTTGGATATTTGCATTCTAATGTTCATACATTTCCTCATCATACATTTATAACACATATATATCCATTATATGTCAAAAATCCTTTTTGCATATTGGCACATCACATTCATACGTATATGATATTTTCTAATCAATAAGAACATCTGCACACACATTAGCACATTTATCAATTCAAGTAGGCATAATGTTGCGCTCTTATGTACCAAGTCATTCCATAGCAATATACCACATTTTACATCCATTATACATGTTCTAATCATACAATAACCATACATATTCATTTCTAGGCATATGGCACACAATATGGCATAATCAGTTTTCAACCCACATAATGCATATTTGAGCTTAATTTCAACATTCTTGCAATTTCATCACTCATAATCACACTAAACCATCACATATCATTCTTGAATAATTTCGTTCATCATGAATTTCTACTTATAACATTTATTTCATGTTTAGAAATTTAATCACATTTATTGCTAATATGGACATAAAGTACATAATACATTTAATGCAAATTTTACATAATTTAAGGTGATTTCACAAACAAAACAAGGTTGTATAAGACACTTGAAGTTAGTCTAGGCCTTCTCCTTGCCTCGGGAGGCTCAGATTATCATTTCACCTATGAATACAAAAGGGTATGAAAATCAAAAATTAATATAAAATAATATAAATATCAAAAAAAATATTTCAAGCCTATATATGTGCTCTACAACACCCAAGGAACCCATGAAAAATAAAATTTGAGGAAAAGAAAAACCTAAGAGTTGAGAGGTTACTATTCACCTTTGGATTCTTCTCGATTTCCCTCGAAATACTCCACCAATCTCAATGATTTTAGTGTCCACAGACTCATCTCGGGACCTTCTTCGATTTAGGTATAGGCTTATGGAGTGGGTCATCTTAAGGAAGAAGAAATCACAAAAGAGAAAGAGAAGGATAGGGGGATGGCTTTAGGAAGGGAAATGGGGGTGGAGGTGTGTTTGTGGTATGTTAGGGAGGAGATTAAACTTCCCCTATTTATACCCTTTCAAAAAAATAATTTTTCCTTCCTTCGAAAATTTATTATAAATAATAAGAATATCAGTTTTCCCCTATTTCTATCCCTAAAATTCCATAAATCCAAGCCATAAATCCTTCCAAAATCTTAAGCCCAAAATATGACAATAACCTAAAAAATTATGACATTTTATGTCTTGAAAATTAGGTAAAAATAGTTCCCAAACTCGATAAATTTTGATTCCAAAGCATTAGACTATTAGAATATTTGAGTATCAGGTTGTAACATTTTTGGATTATTTTGAGTAACTTTTTATTTATTTTATAGTCTAACTTTGCCTATGGTGCTATTCATAGGACACTATCATAAAATCTTAATTAGCATTTTTAACCATCCGAACAACTTTAGATTGGCTTCAAACATTGCCTAAAATTCTCTTGTAACTAATACTCCCTATTGATATGCTTAGTGCGACTCAAGTTTTCTAAAGCAATATTCATCTCGAGAAGTACTATTCATAAGAGTTGGGATTTTTAGGTCATTACAAAAAGGGTAGGGCATTTACAGTTGCCCCCACCGTGGTGTGTGCTATGAAAGTGCATAAATTGAAATAGTACACAACACAGTAAGATGGAAATACTTACCTTAACAAGAAGCTATTACAAATCCCTGCCTTAGGTCGATGAAATTTGATTGAAAGGATTTGTTTGTTAGGTTAAACTCGAGGGGATTGGATTGGCTTGTTAGGCTGAACCTAAGAATCTGGATTAGCTTATTAGGTCGAACACGAGAAGTTGGATCTGCTTATTAAGCTAAACCCAAGAAGTTGAATTGGCTTGTTAGGCTGAACCCCAGAAAGTTTGAATTGTCTTGTTTGGTTAAACTCGAATGAATTAGATTAGGCATTAAGCTAAATCTAAATAAATTAGATTGGGCATTGAGATGAATCTTATAAAAGAGATAAAAAAATCAATATTTATTCAATATGACAAGCTTATGATTGATTACATGGCTTTTATCAGTTGTGAATGATGTTTTGTCCTATCTGAGTGTTTATGGTGACTTGAGTGTTAGTCAAATTAGAATAGAGCTAAATCCAAAGAGGTGAAACTAATGTATTATAGCTGTTGGTTTAATGTGCAATTGAATCCTAAGAAAAAGGAAGATAGGTGATTAGATTAACATGTAGTTGAATCCCAAGAAAGAGGAGGATAGGTAGCCAAATCCTAAAAGATGAAGTAGTTGAATCCTAAGAAAGTGGAAAGTACAATTAGTGTGTAGTTGAATCTCAAGGAATTGGGAAAATTAGATTAACATGTAGTTGAATCCCAAGAAAGAGGAAAGAGTTGAATTTGACAAAGAGATAATACTAATGTTAAATTAACTTACAAATAATGTTAACATCAAATTAACTTGAAGTTAAATTCGAAGGAGGAATAATAGATGATTTTAGTTGTCAAATTAACTTAAAGTTGAATTCAAATAAGAGATAATTTTATGAGTTAGCATGTGGTTGAATCCCTTAGGATAAATAAAGGTATCAAGCAAAGAATTATTTGTTAACATCTTTTTCTTATTAGATGGGGGGTTAATGTTTAAAGCAAATAAACCCCACTTTTTTAAGGTTGTTCTTCTTCAAATAGAGCTAGAAAGAGTTAGAACTTCAAAGGAATTCTTTAAGTATTAGCTCAAAGTTATTCATGAAGTAAGGGATGTTATGGAAAATCATTTTTAAAACCTTCAATAGAAAAAAGGAGTTGTGGGCTACCCTTCTTTTTAAAGGAGTGGAGTTGGTGCTTTGAGTAGGTAAGCCCCTATTTCTTTAAGATAATTCTACTAATCTTTAGCTTTATTAGCATGCTGCACCTTTAATAAATCTTATTTTGTGTTAATTTGCTTTTTAAGGGTGGATGAAAGAGGTATTTTTATGTTTCAAATATTTAATATTTATATATGAACTAAGATGGGTTTAAAGGTCAATTCCACTCCATTGAGTCATGATATCGAAACTTTTATTGTTAAAATAGCATCTCAACTGAGTTGATTGGAGATGTTTTGTTAAAAATAATTGAATGTCACCAAGAAAATTTAAAAATGAATGTTGAATCTATTAATTTGAAAACAAACTAAGTAGATATACCACTTTTGACCTATTTTGTTTAGCTAAAATAACACATTTTTAACTGTGAAAACATTTTCAATATGGTAAAAAAAATGTCCATATAGGTGAAAACATATGGAATTTAGTCAAAGTAGGGGCTAAAATTAAAAAATAAATTAGGTTAATTGATTTAACCCTAAACAAAAATGAAAACTTAATTTAATGATTGGTTAAATCTATTTTATTAGTTGAAAAACTGAATAAAACAAATTTGTTAGCCTATTAGCTACCAGTGGTGGTGAGCATTGGCTTAAAAATCAATTTGCTTGGTTGAAAAAAATTTTAGAATCATTGACCAAAAATGACCTAAATAGTTTTTCAATAAACTAATGTTCCTCATATTCTTATGTTTAAGTGCAAATTTTCACTTGATTTTGAGTTCCATCATTCTTTTGACTTTCGTCTAATGATCTTCATGACCTTTGAAGGTCATGTTTTTTGACATCCTAGACAAACAAAGGCTATTTGGACCTAGGAAAGCATAAACAAAAGTTAGTCTATGAGGATAATATGTGCAGACTAGAGATCAATAGAAAGGCATGCTATAAAATAGGTCTATGTGGACATACTTAAGGGTCGATAGAGGTGATCTATGTGGACTATAGGCCAACATAAAATGGGCCAAGATATTGGTTCGTTCAGATGTCAATAGTAAGGTCTGTATGGACTTATCACAACAAGATGAAAATTGTCGACATTCTCCTCTTCTTATTAATTTGCTCTATTTCTTTTTAATTCTCTTTTTTTTTTCTCTGCACCAATGGCTTTCTTATTGAGTTTTGATTCATCCTCACCCTCCACTAGCATTAATATAGCTACTGATAAGACTTTGATAGTATAGTGGCTACCACTGGCTGGTGTTTCTCCTCTCTCTGTGCCTATTTTATGGGTAGGGAATATCTCTATACTAATTTTATGCCCTCCTTAATAGTCAACAGACCCTAAAATGTGGCTCTAATAAATAAAATCCCTTTTGGTGCCCTGATACCACTTTTAGCTAAATTGACTAGTCATGCATGCATCAAAGTGTATCCCCAAGTTTATTTCTTCCTTTTTTGTTTTTTATTTTTGTTTTAGGTTGCATGTTTTCATCATTTTTCTTGCTATGTTCTACTGGCTAGTTCGATAGGTCTATGTGGACTTAGTTTACCTAGGGCATACTTGGTCTGTGTAGACATACCATTTAGTCAAAGCTTCTAAAACCATTGGGATAGTGTCTTGAGCCTTTCTATATATGGTAGGGTAAATGGTCCATGTGGACTCATTAGCCACTACTTGAAGTCCATGTGGACTTTTGTTTGTGTGCTTGGACCTTTTGTGAAATTTTTTTTAATTTTATGCATATTTTACCTTTTCTGTGTTGCTAAGTTTTTTGCCTTGCAGTAATCTATGTGGACTGGGTTGATTTTGGTTCATACAAACTCTTTTACACATCTTGCTTATTATTGGTCCATGTGGACATAGTTTGAGGCTTACTTATTTGTAGTCTATGGGGACACTTATCCTTGTAATTTAAGTCTATGTAGACATGTGTTATGCCTTAGCATCAATGTTTAAAATTTTATTAAATACTTACATATTTTATTTTTCCTTGCTAACACATCTTAAGTGTGGGGACACTTTGCTTGGCCTATAATAATGGTCTTCGGTAATGCCTGTTCAAGTAAAGGATTGAGTCAGAGTGACTAGATTTTTGACATTTATTAACCATCTGGTTGGAGAAGATTTTTGTAGAGACCTCTAGGCACTTAGAGCCTTACTAGATAGATGGATGGATATAATGCACACCTTTCATATGTCTTTAGGGAGTTGGCCGTTACACTTTTTTGATTGGGCATTCATCATAAGAGTGTCATGTATTGGTTGAGCAATTATGTTTGACACCAGTTACCACTTCCCTACTCTTTATCTTCAAGAAGTAAGGTGTTTGCTCAAATTTGTGCCTTAGGATCGCTCAGGTAGTATCTGATGCATTGATTTGTACAAGTAGTGGGCTAATGCTGCACTTTCTCCTCAGCCTAAAGTGGATCAATATACTTGATGCTTTTATCTTGTACCTGCTAAGGACTACATTATTTGTGAATGCTAATGATAATGTGAGCTGGAGCTTTTTATCTCCATTAAAGTAATTTTAGGTATTATTTCCTAGAACTGGTGTTGCTATTTGTTAGGTTAGATGCATAGGAGCCTAGACATGGGAATTCATATGAAGAAAAGCCATCTATTTGTCCAAAGTTTGGTCTTAGGTTTTTTGGTAAGTGCTTTTTATTTTATTATTTCTTGATTCTTCCTTCTTTTGATTATGACAATGTTTTCCATAGGTCTTAGCATGTGAGATTCATTTGCCACCATATCCATCTGAGCTTGATATCCCTCATAGATATCCGGTGATGGATAAGTGGATCTAACCATCTATAAGTCCTTAGAATGCCTCATCACTGATATACTATCACCAATAATCCTACAAAAATGTAAATGCACTTATTAGCTTAATTTATTCATTATTAATGCTATGCTTACTTATTTTCTTTCTTTTAGGCTGACTTGGCTTGGTGAGCTTTCCCTACTAAAGAGATGCCTAATTTCCTCTGTTCTATTCAAGAGTTATCCTCTCAAAAGATCCTATTGACTACCTTAGAGACCTATTCTTGGTTTCTAGTGGAAAGAGTGCTGAGCTAGCACATGGGCCTTAAAATGCACTATATTCCTTAAGGTCCTCCTAACACCATGCTATTCAAAAGGTACATCAATGACCTATAATTCATTTAGGGCATAACTGCAGGTGTACTTTGGGACACCTTGGTGGATGTTAAGGGAGGAGATTACTCTCTTTGGGTATCTGCACACTTGTTGCCTCGTGTATATTATACTTTAAGACCTAATCCTTAGGTACTGCTATTAGACTTTCTATTCATGATTTTTGAAGTCAATTTCTGATTGTTTCCTATATTGTAGCCTACTATTACTACTTCTAAAGCTACACCTTCTTTAACTAGGAAGAAAGTGAGGATAGTTCCTACTTCTTAAGGCCTTCAATTTTCACCTCCTTCTACTTGTACTATTAGAAGTAGAGCTTCTAGTCTAGCTGTTAGTCAGTCATCGATGCTTGGTGAGGTTATGGATACTTTAGTTGATGTGCTTGAGCTAAGCTACATGTGTTATGGCATAGATGGGAAGTTGACCTCTGCTTGTAATGCTCGTAAGTCAAGGCTTTATGAATAGTATCTTTGAGCTTTGAAGGTGTCGAAAAGTGTACCCGGAGCATTGGGTCACCTTTATAAGGCTTGAGGTAGGCGTATGAGTCATGTAACTTTGAAAGGCCATAAAATGATAAAAATGACTTAATTTAAAGATTTAGTAGAACTAATAAATTATTCTAGGCTGTAATCTAGTGGCCAGTAGGCTTAGATGGATTACAACAAGGAATGACCTAGGATGTGCCTAGACAGCCCTAAAAATACCATACCCTAAAGGTTAAAAATTCCCCTACGACCATTAGTGAAGGAATTTTGAAATTTTGAGGTCGTTTACTATTTTTCCTTAATTTTGAGATTTTCACATAAATCGAGGAAACTAGTTAATTGTCCTACAGATGGAATTGGTTGTAAAATTTTGCAAAGCCCTAAATAGGCCTAATTAAGGATTTTTAAAACTAACCTAATAATTTTTAGAAGTCTGAGTGAATTTTTAAAATTTCCTAAAGTTTCAGTTGAAAACGAGTGTTTTCAAGAACCTCAGGTGGTGACATATGTCACGACTCAAGCTATCCATGCGCACTATAAGTACCCCCCTCATGCCACCTAAGCATCCATATGTCAAAGACCACTCAGCAACCTCACTTCCTCCCTATTTTCCTTCTCATCCACCCCATGCCTCCCTTTCTTTCTTTCCTCCATTTCTATGGCTATCTATGCTCCTTTTCCCCTCTAATTGTCACCAAAAATTCACTTAATTAGTTAGTATTTAGTCCTTAAAGGGTTGAGACATCATAGACACCCATATAATTCAAGAAAAATCAAGAAATCATCAAGTATGTATAAAGGGAGATTAAAAAATCAATTTTAAGTGTAAGTATGTTTTCTTCATTTTTATTTTTTTCTAAGGGGATTCCATTCTTCTAAGGGTACCTATGTCTTTAGATTTTGATTTGGACACTTGTAGAATTATTAAGCATTTTTCAAGGTATATATGTGTGTATATAGGCTAAGGTGATGGTAGAGTGCAACAAGGGAATTGACATGCTAAAAGTGTAGAAAAAGCCTTAAAATTTCATGAGGTATGTGAATTTAATGCATTTCAGGCATGCCATGGTTAATTTAGGTATGGTTTAGGTAGAAATGTTGTATGGAACTTAAGGTTTGTATGGCTAAAGTATGTGTAACAATGAATTAAGCTTGTTTTAATGTTATTTGTGTATGGTTTGAGTGATTTGGGTGATAAATTGGTGAAAGGAAATGATAAAAGGGTGATGGTTCACTTTGTCCAAGAGGTTATATGTATAGGGAGGTTATTCTATGATATGGAATTTAATGGATTATGTATATGTATGGTGAGAAAAGAAATGTTTGGTGGTGTTACCATGAGTGGCCGAGAGGTGCTATGAGTTGCCTTGGGTTGCAAGGTGCGTGTATGTCATGGTAACATATGATGTTGGATGGGAAATGGTATGTTAGGGGTAGAATTATATGTATATATAGTGAATTTGATGGACAAAAGCTTGTAGGCATGTGTTCATGGTATGGCGAGGCATGTGTAAGGCATGTCAAGGCGTGGGTTGCATGATATATGATGTGTGTGCATATATGTATGCTTGAATAATACCATTACATTTGTATACATGATTGAATGTGAACAAAAACATGTATATGGCCATTAGCAAGCTTTGTCCGAGAGTTATATGGGGTAAGGTAGGCATGATGTGCATGTTATGGCATGGTATGTGTGCATGAGAATGGCATGGCATATTGAGCATGAAATGTGTGATGTGAGATTGGCATGAGATAGATGAAAATGTGTGAGTAATATGGCATGATAATGAATAGATAGTGGTAAAGAATTAATGTCAAAATTGAACTAAAATGTGACTTGAAAATAGTTTGAAATGGAGTTATAAAATTGACCTAAAATGGAACTTAATATGGCATGTAATTAGACCTAACATTGGGAAACCTTGTGGAACTTGTATGGAGAGAATTTGAGGCCATTTTTAAAGCCAATTGAGATATGCAAATTGATATGGCTTTAGCCTATGTCAATGTGTGAGAATGGATGCAAATGGCATGGAAAAATGCCAAGAAAAAGGCATGTTCTAGACCTATAACTATGTACGTAAATTGCTAAAATGACTTATAATTGTCTATGAAAATTGACTTAATGACTTATGATCTAGAAATGGCTTTGGACTTGGAAATAATTGGACTTAAAATAATGACCTAGATTAGACTTAAAAGTGGACCTAAATTGGCTTAGAAAAACAAACCTGCAACTATTTGATAGGACCAAAAATGACTTATAACTGTCTAGGTCAAATTTCAACTATCAAAATAAATTCATAACTATTTATTATTCATTTCTAAATATTATAAAATGATGATCAACAAATATATGGACATGAAATAAAGATAGATGGCCCATTAGTTAGACACCTACTGGATGGGTTAACTGATCAACTATGGATTAACAGCTGTTAGATATTTATTGATGATTTGTTTGATATTGGGAGGTCTATAGATTGATCCCTGTAATCCATTAGAGATATTTAATGTTGATTATTTGCATATTAGGAGGTCTACGGATGGATCCCTGCTATCCATTAAAGTTATTTGTTAATGATTATCAAGATATTGGGGCCTCTACAAACTGATCCCTACTATCCATAGAGTTAGTTGTTAATTTGTTTGGGGGTATTAGGAGGTCTACAGATTGATCCCCACTATCTCTTGTCTAGTATTGGGAGGTTTAAGTGAACTGATCCCTGCTATCAAACTAGGCCGATGCAGTAGTCAGCATCCAGAATGTGGGCCACTGCATAACTTTTCAGTTCCTTCTTGGTCTAGTGTCTTTAAGTGTAGTCTATCTAGTTGAGCCTATTAAATTAAATTAATGTACATACTTGATTGATGTCAAATCACTAAATGATTAAATTGACTGAAAATACCATAATGGCATAACTGTAATTAATTAAACTAAGAGATTGAGTATAATAATTACTGGCACTTGCATGAATCTAATTTTTGTATTTCATTTATACATTTATAGCATGTTATTACATTTGAGTACTTATATATGACATGTGTTTAATGGATTAAATTCACCACTGAGTTTTATACTCAATGTAGCAGTGTTTTGGTGTGTAGATTGCAGAGGTAAATAGTCTAACCTCAGGGATCGTGCAATGTAGCAACATAGACTGTGAAAGGTATATAGATGTGCTTTTATGTTTAGTAAGCACTCATGTAAGCACTATTGGTTATAGGTTTAGCATGCTTAGAAGTTACTAGTGTCTGTACATATATAAAGAGTATGTGTGATGTATATGAATTGCTTACTTGTCTGAATGGTTCATTTCTATGGTTTTCTTATGATTGTGGGACTAAGACATTATGTGATTTGTAATTGAATGTTGATATGCGCTTATGTTGCTGAGTTAGCCAAAAAGATCTAAAAGAAGATAGATTGAGGATAATGATATTAGAAGTGCTTTTACAGGTGAAAAAATTTTTGAACTGTCACCTGCGAAGCCATTGTGCTGCCTAATTTTCTATAAACATGTTAAGTGTTTGTCAAATGGTTTTTTGCATTTGTTATACCTCATATAAGACTAGTTAAGTGATAGATTGATAAGTTAAGCAATACCGTATCAAATAACAAATAAACTATAACTGTTATAGAGTGCAGACCTAGAGCAATTTTAGGATGAGTGACCTAGTCGGAAGTACATCGCCTATCAGATTTCATAAGCAATCTGATAAGGGGTGTCACACTACTCAACTCCATATTAAGGACAATTTGCTAGTGCCTTTTAAGTCAAAGAATACTATATTGGTATGGCCTTTTGACTTTCATTGATCACTATATTTGTTTAACCTTGTGTAACACTTCTTGTCTCAATCTTGATAGGTGAGAAGAGCTCCTGTTGAAAGGATTGCTTAGGTAGTTAAGGCTTTTACGTAAGCTATGGTAGATGAGACTCAAGTTCTCATAGTAAGCATTTTCCTGCATTAGTTAGTTTAAGTATACAAGTGTATATGGTACGTATGATGTATGAAAATGCATTGATCCCTCATTATTTTGCAAAACGAGCTGACAAAAAGGGTACCTACACTTCGTAATACATAGAGGAAGTTAAAGGCACTAAAGATCTTTAAGAAGTTAATGCTCTCTTCTAATTATGAGGACATAGAGAGTGAGAGTTAAAAATGAAAAGGATGGAAGCCTTACCATTTTCTTTTTTGTTAATAGGCCCCATACTTTTATATGTATAAACATTTATAGTATTCTTTTGTTTTGAAATATTTTACATTTTTTACAAGACATTTCTTCACTTGTACAACATTCCTTATAATAAGGAGTTCCTGACCATCCATGTAAGTAGGGAGCAGAGGCTCAATGGCATTTTTCAACATTTTATCTTTGAGATATAGGACAAAGTCTCTTATACCAATTGATGCAAGCCACCAAAGCATTATATTTTTAATGACCTTTCTTAAGTAATCTATTTTAGCATACACAGCCACATTAAAGAGAATATACACATTCACCTTGATTGAACATCTCATTAATGGTTTAGTGTCATTTCAAATAATGATATGATGGGTGATTGCTATCATATGGTCCAACATCATTTCAATTTATACCATGATAGGTTATTGCCATTAATGGCAACACAGTAGGGCAAATTGTCTATAACTTGCTAAAGATTGGTCAGTAGATAACCCTCAACCCATCCAACGAGGATCAATGTACTGCTTCTATGTTTCCTGCACCCTAAATTCTAAATAAGAGGTTTGGCTGCTTCGTTTTGTGATGAGGCTTTAATACTTCAAAGGCTGAGTCTATGAGGACATTTCTATCATGGTCCGTGCGGACATGATTTCTATACATGGTTTTGAGTATACTTATGAGTTTTTGTACAAACTTATCTTATGGTCTGTATTGACTATGACATTGATTTTGACTATATTAAGGTCTATGCAAACATCCTTATGTGTTTTAGATTCTTTTTCCTTATAGGGTTAGGAATAACACATCTTAAGGGTCTATAAATACTCCTCTCTTCCTACTATGTATGCCATCTTCATTATATCTATCTCTTTTAATTAAAAGTTGTCCCAAATCCTAGAATCGAAGGTAACTTAGACTTTACATCCTTTCCCCATTTTTTGCTCTTAGATTATTAAGAAAAGTGAGGATAGACCATGATTTTCTATATGCCATTATGCATTATTAGGATCTTTTCTTCCATGTATTTGTCTTCAATCATTAAGAGTTTATTCCTACCATCGAGGAATCTACTACAATTATTAATTTTGATATTGCTTCAGATGTTCCTCTAGTTGTTCCATCTTTTAAAGATAATTACCCCATAGACATTGTACTTGCCTTAGGAATTTCTCCTTCAATGGCTTCGAAGATAATCCCAAGTAGAGGTCTAATTTCCTTATAGACTATTTTTTATTTTGTTCATTGACTCCCCCTAATTTTGTGGAATGGGTGAAGTGTGCTATCATGTATACTCAGTAAATTGTTGATAGTTACTTTAGAGGACAAGTTTTGTGATTTCAAAACACTTCAAATTCAAACTGGCATTTGTTTTAGCCTTAATCCTTTTGGCATTATTTTGGCTGGAAGTCCTTTACTTTTACATCTTTACTTAAAGAGCCCATTTGGGTTTTCCCTCTAGCATTTGTAATATCTTAACCCTAACTTTTACCTAGAATGCCTATAAGGGTTTTCGCACTAGCAAGTTTGCCTAACTTTAGCTTAGGTGGTCCTTTTTGGATTTTCCAACCTAACAACATTTTTTAGATTTGGTTATAGAAGAAGTTGAAGCTATTTGTACCTCTTTTTAAGAAGCTTTAGATTAAGTATCCCCTGAATCATCATAGTGAATGAAAACTTGAGAGAAAACTTGGCACATATGAGTAATGGATTGCATGGCTTAGTGGCATTAATGAGATTCGATGGATGTGTCCTTGGTGGAAAATTTCTTATTTCTCCTTGTCATGCCATTTCAGCTATATTCCCTTGATTAGTTTAAGGCAGTCAACATTTTTCATCCCCTCTTAGAGTCAACAATAGTTTAGCTTGATATAGCAAGTCACATCTAAACATTTAGCCTTTCGAGGTGGATCTTTGACATGGCAATTCTTGCACTCCTTTCATAAATTATGGAAATGTCATGCTATGCTAAAAGATGTACTTAATCATGCAGCTAGTAACACGAGTATAGATGATAATTATAATACTTAAATTATTCATACATCAAGAAATAATAGAACACTAGTATTGAAGAGGAATAGTAAAGATACAACCTCTACATCTAGAAAGAAAATGTGTATCTAGACTTCTAGAGTTCAATTATTTGCATGAAATTTTTCACTAAAAGGAAGTTTGCCTACCAATAATCATAACCAGGCATTTTTTCCATTAGTTGCATTTGAAACTAAACTACTTTCTAATGCCTATGCTCTGAGTCTCTGTGAACAATGCCACTGAGCCCGAGAAGTGCACCCGGGGTGCCGGATCACTTGCATGCAAGTTGAGGCAGTGACTCTAGTCATGAAACTTTAAGGGTCATTAATTTGATGAACAGAACAAAATTTAAAAATTTAGCGGCACCAATAATTCATTTGGGATTGTACACTACCCATCAGTGGAATACAAATTTTTTGAGCCAAGGTTGACATGAGATGTGCCCAGACGAACCTAAAAATATTGGACTTTAAAGCTCAAAAATTACACTGAGTCCACTGGTGAAAGAATCTTTGAAATCGAAGGTCGTTTGCAAATTCTCATAATTTTTCAAGTTGGCATGCAAATTGAGGCAGTTTGAAAACTGCCCTATTAATGGAATTTGGCCACAAAAATTTACGAGCGGGTAAAGTGGATTAAAATATGAATTTTCAAATAAATGATGTAATTTTGGAGGTCCAAGTGAATTTTAGTGAATATTTGAAGTTTTCTAAAAAACTATGCCATTTCGGGATAGATCGAGGTGATTATAGACCTCACCTATGCACTTGCTAGTTGGTCTATGGCCTTCACATATGACAAGGTGAATGGCCAAGTGGATTTTTCCACCAAATAAAAGCTAAAATTTTCACTCCCTTTTTTGCCCAGCAAGTGATACCACACCTAAAAGGAGAGAGACTTTTATCTTTTTCTTCTAGTCAAACCTACAATTTCTGGGTTCTTAAATTCAAGTTAGGATGTTCGTGACCTACCAAAAAATGAACCATGGCAAAAAGAGCTCTCAACTATGAATTAAAATTCACCAAAGTTTTTTGGATAGAAGCAGTCTAACAAGGGCACCAAAGGTGAGTTCTTTGATTTTTTGTTAGTTTTTCTTGAATTTTATTAGGCCAAAAATAGCTCTTTAGGGTGCCAAACATCTATGGGGATGCATGTAAATAGTGTTTAAGGTGAATTAGGGCAAGGAAGGGCTTGAAGAGCAAGGGAGAAAGTCATTGTAGGGATAAAATTGAAGTTAGCAGCCTTAGAGTGGTGGTGATTGCATCTTAAAGTGAACGAGGTAAGTGAATTCCTTTATACACTTTATGCCTTTGAATAATAGTAGATGATTCTTGAGTTTATGAATGGTTTAAGTTCATAAAGTAGCTTAGATAGGTGTTTTCTTGAAGGATTATTATGCATTGCATGAGGGAATGGGGATTGTATGGTTTATTAATGAAAAATAGTCATATTAATGCCAAAATTTAACTTGGCCAAGAGGTTTGCAAAGTGGTAAAGGCATGTGTATGGTGCTTAATAGGTATATTGATGTTTAATATATGTTATGATGATTTTTTGTGTTGGTTTGTAATGGAAATTACTTGTAAAGTAATAGGGTAATACAAGTTAGCATGAAACAAGTTAGTCATCGAGAGCTTAACTTATGATTGTTAATGTGTGTGGCTTGTTTAGTGTGGTCTCATGTAGTGATTAATGCTAGAAATACATGTACCTTAGACCTATGATATATGAATAATTGGTATGACATAGAAAGTTAATGGTGGCTAAAGCATGTGATAGGCCTTTGCTACCTTAAATGGCATGAAAGTGTGAAGGTATATGTGTAAATGTACTTGTGCTATGGCTTAATGGATATTTGTGTAATGAACACTATGAGAATGTATGATTAGGGCTATATGTTAGTTGTACCCGAGAGATAGCTCAAGGAAAATGGCATGATAAAGAGGATAATATGTGTACCATGTTATTTGTACTAAAGCATGAATAGCTTAATAATGGTTGGCATGAATGTAGTTAGAGTATACCTTAAAGTGGCATAAAATCTAGTAATAAAGTGACATGAAACATAACTTGAAAATGGCCTTAAAGCTAGATTAGCAATCATGTATACCAAGTGGCTTGAAACTTTTACCATAAGGGCTATGGATTGTAAATAGAAACCATGTTTATTTGTATACCTTTGAGGGCTAGTTGTTATAATTATGTATGATTGCAATTATACCTATTTTTTGGCCTCGAAAGTGGCCTAGATATGTTTGGCTTTAGGCTAATGAATGAACTTAATAAGATGTTGAAAACAATGATGTAATTGGACTTAAAATAGTCTTAGAAATGTGTCTTGAAAAGTGGTCGAAACGACTTGTAACTATCCAGTTGACCATTACCTAAACCAAAAATGTCACTGGATAGGAAGTGTTAATTTCATAAGAATTAATGCTATGATAAATTATAACATATTGAACCTTGTATATGGGTAACAACAGAACTTAAAATTATTTTGGGTTTTTACCCAGTAGAGCTAAATTATGGCTATACCAAACTGGCAGAAAAATACACTATGTAATAAAATTTATAACTATCTATTATTGCAACTTAACTATTATAAGAATACTTTTAGTGAATAAATGGAATTAAAATAAGCTACTTAGCCTATTATTTAGGCACCCATTAGATGGGTTGACCAGTCAACTTA
>CANXYI011829424.1:0-13510 GCA_948208565.1 Hura crepitans
AGGGCTAGTATAATGTGATCTTTTGTAATTGCATTTGTACCTAGACTTTAGCCTTATTTATGGCCTAAGTTTGTGGTTTGCTTTAGGCCTAAGAATACATAACATAACTAGTGAAAACTATAATGAAAAATAAAGTGAAGTGGACCTAAAAATCTTAATGGGACCTTGCTGCAATGACCTATAACTGCCCTAAAATGACCATTACTTGTGGATTTAAAGCTAGCATAATATATGGTAATTACTGGCAATTATACCCTTGAATATATTTTCTGATAATTTACCCAGTATAGCTAGTTTGTGGCCATATCAAATTCTGATAATTTCTAATTGTGTTGTAAAAATTATAATTGTCCATTTCTGAGTTTATAATATTATAAAAAGTTGATCAGTAAAGAAATGGACACAGATTAAGGTTAAATGGCCCATTAGATAGACATCTGCTAGATTGGTTGACTAGTCAACTTAGGGATCCTTAGCAGCTACTACACTGTCTGCTTTTTAAATAGGGCCGGTACAGCGATGTAAGTCCCCATTGGCTCCACTGTACTAGTTTGTTACATAAACAACTTTCTATTCTTGCCACTTGATACTAGATTTGATATTGCCGATGCAGTAGCATAGGTCCCTAGAGGCCACTAAACTAGTCTGTTGGATAGATAAGTTTGGTAGGCAAACAACCCTTTGATATTTGCACCTTGGGTGCTAAAAATTTAATTGAGCCAGTGCAGCGGCATCGATTTAAAATGGGGACCATTACACTAGTTTATTTTCCCTCTAGATCTAGTGTCTATTAGGGTTGTCTCCTGAGATGGGCCAACTAAAGCAATTACATAAGATTAATAAAATTTACATATGACTACGAAATGTAACACCTGGGCATTTTAGTAATTTTCCATTGATAGTGTGTAAAGGCTTAAAATGGTATAGTTTGTGCATAAAATGATTAATAATAACCCAAAGCATAATTTATATAAGTTGTAATGATTAATTGGATAATTTACAGACAAAAACACCCTAGGGTTAAAATGGTAATTTTGCAAGTTAGTACTTTAGGTTGAACTTGGATAATGGAACTAGATGAAAAT
The DNA here is from genome assembly GCA_948208565.1 of Hura crepitans. Taxonomy (NCBI): domain Eukaryota; kingdom Viridiplantae; phylum Streptophyta; class Magnoliopsida; order Malpighiales; family Euphorbiaceae; genus Hura; species Hura crepitans. Next base: position 1,086 of record CANXYI011829424.1, read on the forward strand.
AAGAATATTATGGATGGATAAATTGATAGACATGTTTCTAATGTTTGAATTCTCCACTGAGTATTTTATACTCAACATACCTCTTTTAGTGCGCAGGTACCAAGAACAAGGATGTTTCCTTGTAAAGTGTGAGAGAGTTTAGAGGTTAATTTTGAGAAGGTTGATAACATACATCTATATAGCTTTTGCACTTTATGCAGTTAGGTGGGAAAAAGGGGTGCGATGTATAAAGGGACACATATTTGTATTTGTTTGTATATAACTAGACTATGTTGTAATTAATCAATGGTTGATCCTTTTGTGCACATATGTCTTATATAGATGTTTTATGAGCCTAAGGCTCTATGTGATTTCTTGATTATGGGCTATAGCCTATGATTGTTGTTTGATAAATGATGATGATAATTTGATATCTTAGGGACCAGAAGGGTTTAAGAGATGTGATAACTTGTTATAGAAGTGTTTTATAGGTTGAGAAAATTTTGGGATATTGGCCCAAAAAACTGTTATGCTGTAAGATTTTTAGGAAGTATCCGTCTAAGTTGAAATCATTCTATGATAGTATGAACATGATAACATGAATCTAAATGGATTATAGGAAATGATAATATTGAGTTCGGAGTTAGCTAGAATCAGTTAAGTACATCATAAGTAAAGGTTAAATGAATGACTATATAAGAAGTCTGATAGGTAACCAGGCAGGAAGTGCATCGCTTATTGGGTTTCTTTGGGAATCCAGTAGAGGGTGTTCCATATCATGCCATAGTGGATTGCAAGAAGAAGAGGATCACATTATAAGATAATGGCAGATCAAAAGTGATAGTGATGGGTAAGAGATCGGAGTACATGGCTAATATAATGTCAATATTTATGGCTAGAAGCATGATGTAAAAGGGTAGTCAAGCTGACCTTGCATATGTGGTTGACACTGAAAGGGAAGTACCAAAAATAAGTCTAATTTTTCTTGTGGCTAAGTTTAAGGATGTTTTCCTTGATGAGTTCCCTGGTTTGCCCCCATAATAGGAGTTTGAGTTTGCTATTAAGATGATGCTAGGCACAGCGCTAGTTGCCATAGCTCTATATAGGATGACACCTATAGAGCTGAAGGAGTTGAAGATACAGTTGCAAGAACTTCTTAACAAAGGTTTTGTTAGTCCAAGTGTTTCACCATAGATGGCAATGATTTTGTTTTTCTAAAAGAAGGATAGTTCCTTGAGACTTTGTGTGGATTACAGGGAGTTAAACAAAGTCACTATTAAAAACTAGTAGCCATTACCATAGATCAATGATCTTTTTGATCAGCTTAGAGGGGTAGGTGTCTTCTCTAAGGTTGATCTTAGATTCGAGCACTATCAATTGAGGGTAAAAGTGGCAAACATATACTAGATGGCTTTTAGGACTAGATATGGTTAATATGAGTTCCTAGCGATGCCTTTCAGGCTAACTAATGCATCAGTCGCATTCATAGATCTTATAAACTGGATAATCAGGCCATTTCTAGATCAGTTTGTGGTACTCTTCATTGATGAGATCCTTGTGCATTCCAAGAATAGAAAAGATCATGAGAAGCACCTATAGGCAGTTTTACAGATATTGAGAGATGAGAAGCTCTATGCTAAACTCAGCAAGTGTGAGTTTTGGCTAGAGAAAGTATCATTTTTAGGGTATATAGCATCGATAGAAGGCTTAAGGGTTGATCCTAGCAAGATTCAAGCTATGATGGAGTTGAAATCACCTAGGAATATGACTGAGATTAGGAGTTTCATGGGTTTGGCTGGATATTACAGAAGGTTTTTCAAGGGATTTTCCATGGTAGCAGGCCCTATGACATGTCTTCTAAGGAAGGATATGAAGTTTGAGTGGGATAGCAGATGTCAAGAGACTTTTGATAAGTTAAAGAGTTTGTTGATAGAGGCTTTGATTTTAGTTCATCCAGTGTCAAGAAAAGAGTTCACCATATATAGTGATGCCTTATTGAATGGGTTAGGATGTGTAATCATGCAGGATGGCAAAGTTGTTGCCAATGCCTTACAACCATTAAAACCTCATGAGAAAAACTATTCGACACATGATTTAGAGCTCTCAACTATTGTGTCGACTTTAAAGATATAGAGGCATTATCTTTAGGGGCAAAAGTGTTATGTCTTCACTGATCATAAGAGTCTGAAGTATCTACCAATACAAAAAGAGTTAAACTTGAGGCAAAGAAGATGGATGGAATTGATCAAGGATTATGATTGCCTTATTGATTACCATCCTGGGAAAGCTAATGTGGTTACAGATGCCTTGAGTAGGAAGTTTATGTTAGCTTTAAAGGTGATGCATATTTTTTTGAAGTTAGAAGATGATAGTCGTTTGTTAGCCAAGTTGCAAGTCAAGCCAAGTTTGATACAGGTGGTGAAAGAATCACAAAAAGATGATCATAGGCTTTAGAGTATTCCAAGAGGGAAAATCTCTTGAGTTTATAGTTAAGGAAGATGGTTATTTGTAATATAATGACCGACTTTGTGTTCTGATAAGGAAGACTTGAGATAGTAGATTCTGCAAGAAGAACATAATGCACCATATGCTATTCATCCTAGCAGTACTAAAATATACCAGGATTTAAAGATGATATATTGGTGGCTAGATATGAAAAGAGACATAGCTAATTGTACAACAAGATGTCTTACTTGTCAACAACTAAAGGCTGAGCCTTAAGTCCCTTTTGGTTCGCTGTATCTTATAGCAATTCCAAAATGAAAATGAGACTGAGTTAGTATGGATTTTGTGATTGGATTACCGATAACCAAGAACAAGCATGTTTCTATTTGGGTAGTGGTTAATAGATTGACAAAGTAAGTTTATTTCATTCTAGTGAGAAAAAGATTACTCTATGGAGAAGCTAGCTAAGTTGTACATTGATGAGATAGTTAGGTTTCATGAAGTGCCTTATTGTATCATTTCAGATAGAGATCCCCATTTCACATCAAGATTTTGGAGGAAGCTCCATAATACTTTAGGGACCAGGCTGAGTTTCAGTATGGCTTTTCATCCTTGGATGGTTAGTCAGAGAGAATCATTCAGACACTAAAGGATATGCTTCAAGCATTTACCATAGAGCTTAAGGGCAGTTGGGATAGATATTTTTTACTGGCAAAATTCACTTACAACAATAGGTACCAGGCAAGCCTTGTTATGGCTCTCTATAAGGCATTGTCTTAGACACAATGCAGGACTTCTTTATGTTGGAATTAGTTGAGTGAACATAAACTTACGGGACCAGATTTGGTGAAGTTTGATAAAGAAAAGGAGAAAATCATCAAAGAAAAACTGAAGGCTGCTTCAAATAGGCAGAAATCCTATACGGATTTGAAGAGAAGAGATATTGAGTATGAAGTTGGTGATAAAGTTTTTCTTAAGTTATCTCTATGAAAAATGGTGTTGAGGTTCGATAAGAAAGGAAAGTTGAGTCTGACGTTCATTAGACCATACGAGATTATAGAATGTGTGGGTCTATTAGCCTATAGATTGGCTTTACCTCTGGAGTTGTAGTAGATTCATGATGTCTTTCATATGTCAATGTTGAGAATATATAGATTAGACCCTTCACACATGTTGATAGTTAAGGAAGTGGAGAAATGACCAGACTTATCATATGAGGAAGAACATATTAGTATCCTAGCCAGAGAGGTTAAGGAATTGCAGAACAAGACTGTGTCATTGGTGAAAGTGTTGTGGTGATACCATGACATGTAAGAATCGACATGGGAGAGTGAACCTCAGATGTGAGAATAATATCCTCATATCTTTGAATTAGGTATGCCGAGGATGACATATTTTTTAAGAGGGGAAGAAATGTAACGACCCAAAAATCTCGACTCTTATGAATAGTCTTCTCGAGATGAATAGTGCTTCTTGAAACTCGAGTCACACTAACCATACTAATAGGGAGTATTAATTATGAGAGAATTTTGGGTAAAGTTTGAAGTCAATTCGAAGTCATTTAGATGGTTAAAAACATTAAATATAATTTTACGATAGTGTCTAGTAAATAGTGCCATAGGTAATGTTGAATCATAAAATAAATTAAAAGTTGCTCAAAATAATCTAAAAATGTTATGACCTAATACTCAAATATTCCGAATAGTCAATTGGCTTTAGAATCGAAATTTTTTGAGATCATTTTTACTGAATTTTTAGGAAATAGAAGGCATTAATTTTTTGGGTTTCCTTTATTTTTTAGGCTCGAGGTTTTAAGGGTTTTTAGAGAAGGAATTTATCTAATATTAGGGATAGATATGGGGTAAAATTGGCACTCCTATTGGTTATAACAATCTTACAGTAAAGAGGAAAATTATTTTTTCAAAAACTATAAATAGGAGGGAAATGGAAATTCCTTCCATTTCTACTCCCCTAACACACACTCCTTCCCTCATCTTCCTCCAAAAATAGTGACTCTCTCCCTCTCCCTCTTCCCTTTGATTTTCTCATTCACACATAAGCCCATCTTAAAAAATTATACTCGGATCAAATAGTGTCCCGAAACGAGTCCACGGACATCAAAATCATTGAGAATGACAGAGTATTTTGGGAGAAAAATCGAGAAGTCTTCTGAGGTGAATAGTAACCTCTCGAAACTTGGGTTTTTTTTAGCAAATTTTATTTTTCATAGATTCCTTAGGTGTCCTAAAGCATATATCTAGGCTCGAAATATTTTTTAGACTTTTGCATTATTTTATATTAATTTTTGGAGTTTGTACCCTTTTGTATTTATAGGTGAAGCATTGACTCGAGCCTTTCGAGGCAAAGAGAAGATTTAGGTTAGCATTGGACATCCTGTATGACCCATATTGGTATGTGTAATCACATTAACTTGTGTTAAATATGCATGAATTTCAATATGCCATATAGTTCTATAATAGTAATAAATGTTATTAATTGTATTAATGCCTAATAAATGATATGGTTTAGAAAAATATTATTGTGTGATGTTAAAATTATGTAATGCGATGGCTAGAACATGATATTCAAGTGTGATGCACATTTATAGAGTAGTTAAGGAATAAATGGCATTATGTGAATTTTGGGCATATTGTGATGCTGTATGTAACTAAGGTGCATTTATGTGTGCAACATTAATAGATGTTATTACATGGCATGAATGCAATACATGGTGAATGTATGTGGGCCAAATGGTACTTAAATGATGCCAGGTTCATTTATGTGATTATATGACCTTATAGTGCCATTAAATGATGTTAATACTAAAATGACCATGTATAATCGATTAGAAGAACATGGATGTGATATTAGGCATCTAAACATAACATATGACTATCAATGTGTACAATATATGTGTTTTTATGGTCTTGGGCATGTGAAGGCCAAAATTCACATATGTGACCATAATTGCATATTCGTGAATTATATACGTAAATAACTTGGATAACATCTTTTATGCTTAAATACCTTTTCGAATGTGCACATAAGATAACTATAATGTGTGTGTTCACACTTTATGATAGCTAAATGCCATTTTGAACATTATATGGGTTATTGCCATGAATGTAACCATGAAATGCTTACTTATCATTAAAATGCTGATAATATGTGTGAAATGCCAAGTAAAGCGATATGTGATTGTTGTGCATAACCATGATGCATTAGACACTTTAATGCATTTTAATGATGAATGTATTGGTAAAATGTGTGATTATAATGCCAGATGAGTTTTCTAGTATTTACACCTAGGCAATATGGCCCCTTATTATTTTTAAGCTTATAAAAGCCTATTTTTGCTATGTTATATTTTAGTTAACACATGCTACTTAGCATGAATCTTTAGGCCTTATTGAGATGTGAAATGGCCATTGGGATGCGTTTATGCATGAGATGACATAAACTATGTTATGCATTAAAATGGTTGAAAATGAGATAATCAACCAGTTTAATATTGCCTATACAGTTAGATAACCTAGTATGGATAGGTTGACCGGTCAACTAGGTTTAGTAGCTTTAATGTTTACATTCAGGTAGTAAGTCTACGGGTCAGATGCATTTTTGTGTTGATAGGCACTAGGCTTTTAGGCCACTGTTTATCATTATATATGTGTGAGCCTTTAGGCTAAAGCATTTTGTATCCATGGATATGAATGCCATCGGGTAAACAGTTTAAGCACATTCAGGTAACCCGCTATCCGTTATCTAGCCTTGGATAGTTGTCTCTTTAGTATGGGCATAAATTAAACAAATAATTATAGTAAAAATGATAAATGTGGTTCTGGTATTTTAAATGATGCATTATGCATGACATTAATGCTTTGGTGTAATGTCAGGATAAACCCAATATGGTTTTTCGTGTTTCCAAAGGTAAGTTTATGGTTAAATTGCATAATTATGTTATTATCATAATATGTGCATATGTATAGTTTGAGATGACTCACTTAACACATATTGCATATATGTATGCTTAAATTGCAATGCCTAGTTAAAGTGATTACACCACAAAGTGAAAGCTTAGTGCATTGCCTATTTGAAATGCATAGGTAATAGAGCAACATATTAGAGCTAAAGCTTCTGTGCCACATGAGACTTTTGAAGATAGCCCTTATGTGGGTATTATTGATTATTTTGTAATAGTGTGATGATGTAAATGCAATATTGGTAGTTTGCTTTTATGATTCCAAAGGAATTAGGCCTAATCTATAACTTTGGTTATTTTTGTAACTAAATTTGTAATATTGTAAAAGCTTTATTTTTCTCACATTGATGGTGTGATAATTTGTGATGATGCATGTGAGAATGATGTTTGAGTTGAGCATGAGGCTTTGTGTTTTCAAATGAGTTTAGAGGGTATAGAGGACTCATTTGTAGTTGAGATGTGTTGTATGCTTATATAAAAGTGGTTTTAATAGGTTTACTATTTGGGGAAATGTCCTAGTACAGCTATTATGTTGTCGAATTTTCAACACGAAGATCCCATTAGTTGCCTCGTAAAGTGTGTTAAATGTTTTTACAACTCCATAAGCTAAGGAATTGTTTATTTAATAAAAAATTTAAAAATTTTTGCATTTTATGTGTAGCAAAATCGGATATCATATGCAGTTGCGCTCCCTATTCAAGTCCGGTGTATGGATTAGGTAAAGGGTGGTACAAAATGGATCCTTATGATCCCCTATCGCAATAAATACTAGTCATTCAGTCCATTTTTATCTAACATTCATACATACTTTTCTAAATACATATCTATGATATTCTTTGCTATCCATTGTTACATCATATACATTTCTAAATAAATAGAACAATAGGTACACAACTTATGGAAACCTTAGGTAATGTACAATTTAAAGTATACATAAAATCTTTACTATTTCATACCTGAGTGCCTTCCCACTGGATAGAGCTACCTTATGGCATGAAAACTGCTCCTAATGCAATCTTCAACTGACCGATTTCCTTCTTTTAAATCTCCCTTGCTATCAGCTGCATCTATTTATGCACTAGCAAAAAGCCAGTACATTGAGTGAGATGTTCAGTGGTTTACTCAATGGAATATATATATATACACACACACACTCACACACACATACACACACACACACACACTTTAAAAGGCTTACACATGCATTGGCACACAAATTTTAATCCATTCATTAAAAGGCCATTTACTTCACATGCACACACAACTCTTTACAACTTAGCATACAATCTCAATAGCCAAACATATGCAAACTTAACACTACACACGCACTTCGTATCATTTAAACACTTACATTACAAGCACAAATAACTTGCAATAATTACATGGATAATATAGATCCCTCATGCACTATCTTTAGAACTCTTTACAAGACTTACACACTTGGATACAAATCCATATTAAGGATATATAGAGTTACAATTCTAGTATACTTTCTTAATGAAATTTCAATAGTATAATGGCTATTTGAAGTGAAAACCAAAAATTTCAGTAGCCAAAATTACACTTCTGTATTCCTAATTCAATATAATCAACATTAAATGGATCCTTCTGATCCCCTATCACAACATATACCTTTCATTTTGTCTATTTTTTTTATCTCACATTAAAACATAAATTCCAAAATATATATCTATGATATTGTTCACTATCCATTATTACATCATATACATTTTTAACTACATAAAACAATAGTTACACAACTTATGGACACCTTTGGTAACATACAATTTAAATTCTACATCAAATCTTTTGTATTTCATACATGAGTGCCTTCTCATTAGATAAAGCTACCTTATTCCATGACAACTGCTCCTAATGTAATCTTTAAGCAACTAATTTCCTTCTTTTAAATCTCTCTCACTGTTAGTTGCCTTTATCTATGCACAAGTAAAAAGCTAGTATGCTGAGCAAAATGCTTAGTGGTGTATATACACACGCACACACACACTTTAAAAGGCATACACATGCATTAGCACACAAATTTTAATCCATTCATTTAAAGGCCATTTACTTCACATGCACACATACAATCTCAATAGCAAAGCATATGCAAACTCAGCACTACACACACACTTCACATCGTTTAAACAATTACATTACAAGGATAAATAACTTGTAATAATTACATGGACAAAATAGATCCCTCACCCACTATCTTTAGAACTCTTTACAATACCTACACACTTAGATATGAAACCACATTAAGAAAATATAGATATAACTATAATGTCTATAGTCTTAACTATACAAAATAAGTCATGCAATTTCAACCATATTATGGACTCCACCTAGACCTATTACTAATACTATTTTGTTTGATTAACCTTAACCCATACTCGGTAACTCTTACACATAGGCAAACACATAAATTATGGATTTAAGGGTAGCTTGCATGCATAAACTATTAATTACTACACAATACAATTTCTCTTATGTAAATTCATGGTTCTCTAATTACAACCCATTTAAGATTCCCTTCCTGACCAATGACCTTGCCTTAGGTGAGAGACTTAGCTTTCCATCATTTTAAGCCATGAATTATTTTCTTATTTCTATATCAATAGTGTTAAATTACTGAACCACCATAATGTTAATGCACTTTATTATATAAGATGTTAACACAATTATTATGGTCCTAAACATTTTGCATTCAATTATTAATCAAATTGTCTAGTATGGCACATTTACTTACAGTTAATCTTATACTTATCATGGTGAATCCTTATATATTCCTAAACCTTTATCTCTATATTTTGCAACTTGTCATATAATTTATTTTTACACTGTTGTCCCTTTTTGTTACATTATTTTCTTTCAGAGCTTTTAGTATATTATTAACTTAAGTGGCCTATACTTGACATACAGAGGTTTAGTGATTGGATTACAAGGATATAAAAAGGTGTATGATGGACCCCATTTTAGACCTTAGGTTTTGCACTAGCCTAAGTGTAGTGGCCCATCCTATGGGCCCTGATCACTATATTAGCTTGGTCAAGTAGTAGAGCCTCAAACCTCTTAGTACTAAACAAATAACATACTGCAGTATCCCATCTTATAAACCCTGACCACTACACTAGCTGGTATGCTAGCGGATAGTAATATCTCATCATAGTTTAGTAGCCCATCCTGTAGACCTCGACCACTGCATTGGCCTAGTCTGATAAACACATTATTAGATAATAATACCATAGTGTAGTGGCCTATTTCATAGAACTCGACCGCTACACTGGCTTGGTCTGATATACAGACAATAATATCATAGTACAGTGGCCCATCTTGTGGACTCGGATCGCTCATTGGCCTAGTCTAATAAACAGACAATATCTAGCAACTACTAATCCCTAGGTGACTATTCTACCTATCCAATAAACTATCTAAATTGTATAGGCTTGTCATAGTCCTTTATTCATATTATTTTAATGATTTAATTTTAGGTCGAGTTTTTAATTTAGCATACACTTAATTTATCATCCTATTCCCCTTTTAATCAATCATGTAAAATATGGGATCATGAGGAAGTTCTCAATATTAATCTTTATGCGTAATAATCATAATGAACATCATTAATATATTCCCGACACACCTTTTTTATATCGATAATGTCATTTACCATACATCGTATGTATTCAAACGACAAGGATAACACCTTTATTCTTAATTTCACATCACTTGTGATCCCTGGTTTTAGTATTACATCATATGTAGCTAAGTAGCAAATATGTCATGTTTATTCTTAAGTTCTTGCAATTTGGGATCTCTTTATCATTAAGTTATATTCACTATCCATGATAGTTTGATTAACTTCTTACTCAAGAGTTACCATTTTAATTATAGTGAGCATGTCATATTTATTCTTACATTTATATAACTTGCAACCTTTTTATTTCATAATCACATTCATTATTCACTATAAGGGTAGGATCCATAAGCCTTAATTATCATTTAATTCATCCTTTCTTTGACTTAGGCTTATATCCATAACCAAATTACAATGCTCTCGATACTTTGCTCCTATGGGTTCACTTATATTATTTAATTATGACTCTACTCTTTGTCACCTTATTTTAACCTTCCCCTCTATTGCCTATTGTTTTATATAGCTTATACTCTTATTTCATTCTTAAGCATATTGCTTTTATGCTCACAATGAATTTTATGTATATTTAGTGTTGGTTTCATTCTCTTTTCATTCCCATACTCAGCATTAAGCCTTTACTTCATTTTGCTATCAAGTCTAAGAAAATAGTGTTTCAAGCTTCTCGACTATCATGTCGATTTGGGTCTATACTTTACCCTTAATATTTACCATTTATATATATGATAGTTTAATTTCTTTACTTTCCTTGTACACAGATTTTAGGGGTTTCAATATCAATTGCTTATACTCTACGTTACCACTTCTTATAGAGCTAACTTTGAGCTCCCACTAAGGTTTCTAAAGATGACTTTTTTATTCACACCATATATACTATGCAATATCCTAATATCTAGTACTAATGATGTTTCCCAAATAGAATGGCATCAACATTTATATTAACACACCAATTTGCATATCTCTTATATAAGTTTCATTGTATCTTAACTGTAAACCTTATTTCCATACTTAATAGGACCTTTCGTAAGTGTACACATAACCCATGCATAAGTGACTCATTTTTATTAAAGTATTAGGTTCCTCTCTTTTACTTTGTTACATACATTCATTAATCCTATGACATTGTTACAATTAGTTCTATATGATCTTTAGCTACACAGGTAGGAACCCATAGCTAAAGTTTTATGCTCATTCAGCTTCGTACCTAAAACTCCATACTTTGTTTAACCAACTCCTATGGCATAACTAAAGTAAACTATATGTCCTTATGTGCACAAGCCATGACCATTTTTATATATAAGCAACTAACTACATTATCTCATTTTCCTAAAAAACATATATAGTTTAATGCTATATCCATTTAGACTAAGATTTATTCTAGTAATTACTTAATACAAATTATAGATTTTAAAATTTTTCATGCAAATACACCAAAGTAAGATGCCTTATGCACACAAGGAAGGAAACCGCACTCACACACACTTAAGCATATGTTGTGGCTAAGCAATCCTTTGTGACAACAAATTCTCTTCAGCATAACATTTAGACACACATTACTTGCCTATACCTAACTACAATCACACCTCAATTTCGAACTATACATGCAATAATCACAATTAAACCTTCAAGCATATAGAATAAGCATATCCATATAACAAGCATAAACTTAGGCATTCACTAACATATCACATACATTTTCATAATTCAACACACTAAAATATATATATATTTCATCGAGTACACGTACCATTTTTGCATGTGACTACACTTTTTTTATCCTATTTCCACCTCCAACATACATTTCCTTTCATCAACACCTTACACAAAAGGTTGAATGGAAAAGACTTTAGAAGTATATGTCTCAATCCACCAAACTAGCCCTAACTCCATCAAATCCCCTTATAAACTCCAATATTTCTCACTTAAATACTACCCTACTCCTTTACTGACCATATGTTATGCAATTACAATAGCATAGAAATAATTAACTAATGCACATACATGAGGTCTAAAAATTAAGCAACTATTAAATCCCACACTAGCAATATTCATTGAAACTCTCTACCAACTAACTATTGTCCTTATTGATAACTCATTAGTATTTATAAGTCCATGCACTATATGTAAAACACTACTAATAGCATACAACAACAATTATTTTACACTCCATATTTCAATAGTTTGATTACCCTCTATGGTCACCAAATTCATTAGCCAATTTATCTCACTTATGTTATTAAAATGAACCATATATGCCTATTATAGAACACCAACCCTTAATGACTTCAACAAGACTAAGCTAGTTAAAATGGAACTAAACTAGATAAGGATAAGTCTTTCTTGCCTAAAAAAGGTAAGCAACAGTTG
>CANXYI011829466.1:0-11012 GCA_948208565.1 Hura crepitans
AGAAGACCATAAAAGCTCTTGAAGTACTAAAGTCCCTAGCCAATCCTTCGATAAAAGGTAAGTCGATAAAGTTCGAATTTCTATATGAGAATCTAGCCCTAATTATAATTTAGGGGTGGCAAACATATTTTGATAGAGTAGTAAATAGTAAGGGAGCAAGAGTACAAATAATTCTAATAACTCCTGAAGGTGAAAAATTATTGTTAGCTAGGAAGTTAATGTATAGAGTTACGAATAACATGGCAAAATATGAAGCTTGCATATACAAGCTTAAAGCATTATTAGTTCTCCATACACAGATAGTTGAGGCATTCAGAGATTTATCTCTACAAGTGTATTAGACTAATAAGGAATGGACTATTTAAAAGGAAAAATTAATGCCTTATGTAGAGTATTTGAGATCCATTAGTAGACAGTTTGAAATGTGAACTTTTTGCCACATTCCAAGGGATGAGAATCAGCTAGTTGATACATTAGCCACCCAAGTTTCCATATGGGATAATCTTAAAAGAGTAGTCATGAAACCAATTCTTATTTCCAATTCAAAGAGGCCTTGCTATGTGATAAAATAGGAAATGTAAATTGGAACATGAAGAAGGTAAACCTTAGTTTTATGACATTCAAGACTATTTAAAAAATGAAGTTATTCCTGAAGAAGCCATGGATAAGGATAAAAGAGTATTGAGAAGGCTATCAACATAGTTGATCAGTGTAAGTGAGATCTTATACAAGAGGTAGTTAGATGGTCTTCAGCTTGATTGATTTGATAAGAAAGAAGCAAAGAGGATTATAGAAAAGATACTTTTAGGATCTTATGGCACACACATGAATGGTTTAGATTTAGCAAAAAAGATTATGTGCTAAGGGTTCTTTTGGTTTACTATAGACCATGATTGCTAAAAGTATGTACAACAATGCCATAAGTGTCAATAGTATGGGGACTTAAGACATGTACCTATATTAAAGATACATAATCTATCATCTCTAACCATTTGTTGCTTAGGGAAAGATATAATCAAAGGGATACATCTGATAGCCTCAAATGGGCATGTTCCATTGTGGTAGCCATCTATTATTTCTCTAAATAGGTTGAAGTAAATCTTTTAAGAAGTTATAGGTAAAAAGAGATTGCCAAATTTATAAAAAAAGAATCTAATTTGTAGATATAAGATCCCACACCACATAATTTCAAATAATGGTGCTTAATTTTAGGCTATAATAAAGGCATTATTACAAAGATACAAGATATAGCACCATAAATCCTTTCTTTATAAACCACAAGCCAATGAAGTAGTTAAGGCAGCAAACAAGAATGTCAAAAAGATCTTGGCTAAAATAGTAGTGACCTATAGAGATTGGTTTGATGAACTTCCATTCGCTGACCATAACTCAAACTTCAATGGGTGCTACTCTATTTATCTTAGTGTACGGGATAGAAGTGATACTCTATATGGAAATTAAACTCTAATCATTAAGGGTGGTTATAGAAGTTGTTATTCCCAAAATAGCCTAGGCTGAATAGAGATTCCAATAATTAAACTTATTATATGAGAAGCAATTAAAGGCTAATTATCATAACCATGTATATCAAAAAAGGAATGTAAGAGATTTTGGAAAAAAAGTGAAGAATCACAAGTTGAAAGAACCTCAAGCAGATGAAATTGAGCCTAACTGATTCTAGGTAAAAGTTCAAGTCAAATTAGGAAGAACCCCTTCATCCTTAAGCAATTGTTGCTAAGAAAGGCTACGATCCTTATAGATTGTGATGAAAACAAGTTTAAAGAACCTATGAATGTTGATAGATTAAGATGGTTCTATGGCCAAAGACAAATAAAGGAGAAAAAGAAGAGAAAAATAACCCTACATGTTGAAAATTGAAAAAAACAGTGCCCTTACTAAAAATAGGCTCCTTGATAAGATAAAAACTAAAAAAAGGCATCCTATGCAATAACTAGGGGATGAGAGAACATGGTCAATCAAGACAAAGGCTCATTGATAATATGAGTTTAAGATGTAATTAAGATTTCCCTTGATTAAATTAGGAACTATGTTGTTGCATTAATATCATGTTGTGATTATCATAAAATGCCAATATGATGCAAATAGATAGGACAACTTTAATAAGCTCGATTGAGCATCTTATAAACCAAAGAAAGAGGGATGTCATTTATTGTTAAAGGTTAAATTACACTGATTTATGCTCAAATTTGGAAAAGCAATAAAAGTCCACACTTTTTTTAGATCCTCTCTCTCTTAATACAATTTTAATATTATGTTTTCAACTAACAAGATCAGTTATTTCTAGAAGAACTAGTCACCCATTTTGTGTATGCATCAGAAGTTTGATAGTTTCAAGCAGTTTTAGGAGGAATGTTAACCTTTAAGGATAAGTGCTTCCATAAGATGTGATACCTGACAACAAAAGTAATAGACAAATCTCCCCCTTAAAATGATAAAAGACAAATAACAATACCCTAAACCTTACTAAACTACTTGACATAGTAGTCAAGAATAAGGTAGTAGGGAATTTAAGAGAATGCCTATTAGCTTATAAAATTTATGCTATCAGCAATTAAAGCACCTAACTAGAGGACCTATTGCTCAACATATAAAAAAAATGGTACAGAATCAAATGAGGCAATAAATATTTCATACAGTAAGAATCGAGGACTCAAGAGGGAGGATCATCTAACAAGTGAAGCTTTTCCTATAACTAAATCTTAACAAAAAAGCTATTAGGAATGAAAACTTGAAAGGCTTCCTAAGTAAAATCCAAGCTAAAGATAGGGTACAAACCCATTGAGGGCAGTTTATCCTTAAATAGTCCATTAAGAATGAAAACCTAAGAGGGCTTCACAAGTAAAAGACAAACTAAAGAATAGGGTAAAAACCTATTAAAGGTAGTCTATTCTAGAAAAGAAAACATATTACTTAAATATCTGAAGAAGAAATGGGCTCTCATAAAAAAACTAACACCATTGAACTGTATTACATCCAACCTATGGTAGTTTTAGCAAGGATCAAAGGAAAAGGGTTTAAGCCTCTCTTTATGTCATTCATGCACTGAATAATTAGTAGTCTCCAAAATAAACTTCTGACATAATAGTGGGATATTTAGCAAAGAAAATGAATAAGTAAGCACCCGCACATGAAGATGGCATATTTGTGTGACTATCAAAATAAGCTAGTAGGGAATTTAGAGAAATGGGCTTTCTCTTAAGAACCCATCTAGTAGCAATTGAATGCAAAATCCCTAATACATTAACTACCTCATAAGGATAGTGTGTAAAATAGTTGGGACAGTAAGGCAGAACTTTGAATGGATAGGATACACCTAAAATAGGACCAAATTCTTCAGATAAAGGAAACTCTTAGTGAGAAAATTGAAAAACATGAAATTGTGGGTCTTAAAAATGAGTTCCATCTTTAAGAAAAGGTAGATCAAGATGAACATAATAGAAATTTTAAGCCACTAAAAGGAACAAGAGAAAGATTTGCTCATGTGGATGAAAGATTAAGAATTTTATAAAGCTTTTGGAGAAATTCCTTACATATAAAAGCAAGAAATAGAAAAAACCAAGAGGCATGAGGATCTATACATACATTAAGTTAATTTATAGGTTAGAAGCCCAAAACAGTCATTTTAAGCAAAATGACTATTTGACCATTTGCCAAAATGGTTATTTCAAGCCAACCTGAAATAGCCATTCCACACTTTTGTGAAATAGCCATTTTGACAAGGCCAAAGTAGCTGTTTTGCAAGTTTTCCTATAAAAACCTCACTTTTTCATTTTTTAATGTATACATTTCTCATATATCTTTTTTTGTATATCTTATAACATTTAAGCCTCTTTAAGTCTTTAAAATAACACCTAAATGCTAGTAAAGTTATCCAGGGCACCAACCTATGCTCAAACATATGGTAGTTCCAGAGGATGCAAAACATTTCATGCACCTAGCCATAGTGACATTCATTGGGAGTAGATATTTCTACACTTACACACTTTGGGACATTAGTGTGCTTTAAAGAGTGGACTAGTTTCTCGCTTAGGTTAGCTGGTAAGACTTTTACTTCTAGCACTATGACACATACTCAAGAGTCACACTAGAGTTTTTTAGTACTCTCCAGTACTGCCTGTCACACCCAGTAAAAATGAGCACTATACATTTTGAGGTGCACAAAGTGAGATACCAGCTTTCATTTATGTAGTTCTCAAAGATGATCTGCCTACCCATAAATGGAGTATTAGAGATTCTAAAGTGCCTGAATGAACATTAGGCTTTTTTTTGGTTGAGCTGACACCTTTTATTAAGGCAACCAAACTAAAGCCTCCTTTATTAGGGACCCATTCCATAGATACATCTATAAAGTATCCGCTCTCTCCTACCTAAGGCGTATCAATAAATCTAATCATGTAAATAGATCGAGTTATATGGGTTTTCGACCACAGAGCATAGCATGCAGTTCAACCTTACACTGGCCATCTTAGAGCACCTTTACCAGGCTAGTAGATTTCCTAGTAATCATGGTTAATGGAATCATGACTATTAACCTAATTGGTATCGACATTGATAAGCAACAAATGGGCACTATGCTATAATAGCAATTCTAGGCCTTAATTAAATGAGGACTTATGTTGTTGCATTAATATCATATTATGATTATCATAACATGCCAATATGATGCAAATAGATAGGACAACTTTAATAACCTCGATTAAGCATCTTATGGACCAAAGAAAAAGGGATGTCATTTATTATTAAAGGTTAAATTACACTGATTTATTCTCAAATTTGGAAAAGCAATAAAAGTCCACACTTTTTTAGATCCTCTGTCTCTTGATACAATTTTAATATTATATTTTCAACTAACGAGATTAGTTATTTCTAGAAGAATTGGTCACTCATTTTGTGTATGCATTAGAAGTTTGATAGTTTCAAGCAGCTTTTCAGAGGAATGTTAACCTTCAAGGATAAGTGCTTCCATAAGATGTAATACTCGACAACAAAAGTAATAGATAAATCTCCCCCTTCAAGTGATAAAAGACAAATACCAATACCCTAAACCTCACTAAACTAACTCACATAGTAGTCAAGAATGCAAAAAATAACTTTGTGTAAGCCAACCAGAGGGATATAGCTGATGTGCCACTCAGGCATACATGTTTTAAGGGAATCCATTAGCTTATGAAATTTATGCTATCAATAGTTAAAGCACCTAACCAAAGGACCTATTGGTCAATGTATAAAAATGGCATAGAATCACATGAGGCAATAAATGTTTCATATAGTAAGAATCGAGGACTCAAAGGGAAGGATCATCTAACAAGTAAAGCTTTTCCTATAACCAAATCTTAAAAAAAAAAAAAGCTATTAGGAATGAAAACCTAAAAAGGCTTCCTAAGTAAAAGCCAAGCTAAAGATAGGGTACAAAACTATTGAGGAAAGTCTATCCTTAAATAGTTTGTTAGTAATGAAAACCTAAGAGGGCTTCACAAGTAAAAGAAAGTCTAAAGAATAGGGAAAAAACCTATTAAGGGCAGTCTATTCTAGAAAAGAAAACATGTTACTTAAATATCTGAAGAAGAAATAAGCTCCTATAAAAAAACTAGCACCATTGAACTGCATTACATTTAACCTATAACAGTTTTAGCAAGGATCAAAGGAAAAGGATTCAAGCCTCTCCTTATGTCATTCTTACACTAAATACTTAGTAGTCTCTAAATATACTTCTGACATAACAATGGGATATTTGGCAAAGAAAACGAATAAGTAAGCACCTATGCATGAAGATGGCATATTCATGTGACTATCAAAATAAGCCAGTAGGGAATTTAAAGAAATAGGCTCTCTCCTAAGAACCCATCTAGTAGCAATTGAATGCAAAATCCCTAATACATCAACTACCTTATAAAGATAGTGGGTAAAATAGTTGGGACAGTAAGGTAGAACTTTGAATGGATAGGATACACCTAAAATAGTACCAAATTCTTCAAATAAAGGACATAACTCTTAGTGACAAAATTGAAAAACATGAAATTGTAGGCCCTAAAAATGAGTTGCAACTTTAAGAAAAGGTAAATCAAAATGAACATGACGGAGAAATTTTAAGCCGCTAAAAGGAACAAGAGAAGGATTTGCTCATATGGATGAAAGATTAAGAATTTTATAAAGCTTTTAGAGAAATTCCTCACATATAAGAGCAAAAAAATAGAAAAAGCCTAAGAGGCATGCGGATCTATACATGTATTAAGTGCATTTATAGGCTAGAAGCCCAAAATAGTTATTTTGAGCAAAATGAATATTTGACCATTTGCCAAAATGGATGTTTCAAGCCAAGCCAAAATAGCTATTCCACACTTTTTGTGAAATGGCCATTTTCACAAGGCCTAAATAGCTATTTTCCAAGGTTTCCTATAAAAACCTCACTTTTTCATTTTTTAACTTATACATTTCTCATCTAACTCTTTTTGTATATCCTATAACACTTAAGCCTCTTTAAGTCTTTAAAATAACACCTAGATGCCAGCAAAGTTATCCTAAGCACCAATCTATGCTTAAACACATGGCCATTCTAGAGGAAGAAGAATGTTTTAGGCACCTAGCCATAGTGACATTCATTGGGAGTAGATATTTCTACACTTACACACTTTAGGACATTGGTGTGCTTTAAAAGTGGACTAGTTGCTCGTTCAGGTCAGCTAGCAAGACTTTTACTTCTAGCACTATGCCATATACATAAGAGTCGCACTAGAGTTTTTTAGCACTCTTCAGTACTGCCTATCACACCCAACAAACATGAGCACTATACATTTTGTGGTGCACAGAGTGAGATACCAACTTTTATTAATGCAATTCTCAAAGATGCTTCTTAGAGCATAGCTTGCAGTTCAACCCTACACTGGCCATCTTAGAGCACCTTTACCAAGCTAGTAGATTTCTTAGTAATCATGGTTGGTGGAATCATCACTACCACCCTAATTGGCATTGACGTTGATAAGTAACAAATGGACACCTTGCTATAGTAGCAGTTTTGGGCCAATAGGGATACTCGTATTGCTATCGGGATTACGAAGCTCGATTGCCATTGTCCAATAGGCTATCGGTTGCTCACGGCAAAGGAGTTAGATGAGAGAGCAAGCCAATAGTCTAATGACCTAGATCTTAAAGACACATAGCTTGTAGTGGACCTAGCCAAGCTATTAAATGATGACTTAGGTCCTATTAGTCCACTTGCATCTACTCAAAGATAGAGAAAATGGACTAACAAAGTAAGGCTATCTTCAGCAACACCTCTAAGAACATCTTATGCTTATTCTTATGAGCCTTTGTTGTAAGGCATGGTGGCCCAACATGTTGTATCGATGGATTTAGGCACAAGGATTTAAGAAAACTAATAAGAGCTCACCACCAAACTCGATTCACTTAAGGCTGATATCTAAACCCTCCGTACTCGAGACAGCCACCCACTCCCTAGAGATCCTTTTATCTTTTATTATTTTTTGTATTATTGTACATATTCACTTTAGGACACTAAAATTTATACTTTTAATAGTCAACTATTTATAAAATTATCATTTATGTTATATACCTTTTTTTTGTTACATTTCTTTATTATTATGTTGCATATGTAAAAGAATAGGCAATAAACCATAAGCACAATAAAAAAATAAAAAAAAATGAAATGAAGATGAAAATTATAATAACAAAGAACAGAGAGAAAAAGGATAAAAAAAGAAGAAAGATAAGAAAAGTATAAGAAAAAGAAAGATAAAAAGTAAAGTGAAAAATGGCATGAGCACTAACACACAACATGCATTGCTTATTTTATTAATACAACAACACTAACATAACTTCTATTTTATTACGGTTGACCAACCATTTGAAGAGCAAATTCTCAATCAGACTGCAAGGGGTAAGCTGAAATCTTCTTACAAATCTTATTTTGTAACATCACAAATGATTAGTTAATGAAGGATCCCAGTTATTCACTCTATTGCAAGGGGCAAAGAAGATGACAAATAGTAAAAAACTAGCTGACACTAAGATAAAAGCACCAGTAGTAGTGCTAATAAATTTAGTAAGGAATTGTGATATGCTAGTATATCTAATAAAAGTCATACCCGCTAAGCAAGGGAGAGCTCTTGAATAAAGTTAATAGAAGTCACACCCATTAAGTAAGAGGAAGCTCTCAAATAAAGTTGATAGTTTATACCTATTAAGAAAGGGGAAGCTCTCGAACAGAGCCGACAGAAGTGGAACCTACCAAGTAAAGAGGAAGCTCTTAGATAAAGTCGATAAAAGTTGCACCCATCAAGTAAAGGGAAGATCTTAGACCCTAATGACCAATCACTAAAGTTACAATTTGAGCCAACAAAAGGCACTCCCACTGAGTAAAGGGAAGCTCTTGAGAAAAGATGGTAGAAGTTAAATCCATTAGCAGGAGGAGCTTTTGGAACATTCACCAGATCAGGAGAGGGTTACCTTATAATGTATGCATTTCTCTCTCCTTTTTTGAACTTTAGGTTACCACAGACACTCTGTAGTCAACTCCCTAAAGTTGGGGCAACTATAGACACTAGGTTCTAGGGCTTTCATGTTTGGATTGCCTATGATGAAGAAAGGATAGGGGTTCTCATAAATAGGAATCTTTGATGTCTAATTTGAAGTTCTCTTCAAAAAATTTTGAGACAATGGCTAACATTTGGACATAGACTCTTACCTAACCTAACAAGCTTATCGTGTGCCCCAAATTGTTAAAAAAATGGGGTTTATGTTAGGATAAAGGCTTGAGCTGATAAGCCTAAGCTCGATGCCTAACATTGACCCTAAAGGGGGGTATGGGGGTAAAGTCCCCCATGATATGGCATCATTGCAAAGGAAAATAGCCTTCGAATGGATTAAAAATGAATTTTTGGGGTTCTTTTAAAAATTTTATGTCACTTAGGACAAAACGGCAATGTTTTATCCCAAAACAGCATCTGGAACGGTAATTTTGGCTTTTGTAATGACATCAATTTGTCATGGTAAAGCCCTAGTTGGACTCTAAAATGGACTTCACCTAAGGTTAAAATGGTTTTTTTCATACCTTGAACTTCTTGTATAAATTTTGAAACTCATGCCAGTTAAAGGGATTAAATTTTTTCAATAAGAGTACACCTACAGAAACAAGAAAAAAAACATTTTTTAAACACCATTTTTCTTATTTTAAAATAATTTTTCAAAACTATTTTCTCTTGTTCTCTTAAGTTAACTAAAGATCAATTCTAAAAGCAAATATGCATGGTGGGTTACCTAATCCTCTCCTTTTTTTTTTATTTCTTTGTTTCTTTTTTATCCATCTGCCAGTCAAACATGGTGTTTTTATTTATTTTCTTTGTTATTTATTTACCAATAAAATGTGGCAACCTTATTTTATTTTATATGTTGCCTATTTACCGATTAGGTGTGGCACCTTTATTTTATTTTATTTTCTTATCCATCTATCATTTAGGTGAGATAATTTATTATATATTTATTATTGAACTTATGTTCTTCTTTATTTCTGACTTAATTCTTAGTCATTCCCTTTTTTAACAATTTATAGGTTAAATGTGATGATTTAATTCACATGTTATTTCATATTTATTTAATTATTTATTTTATGTTCTTTCTTATTTATTTAATTATTTATGTTATGTTCTTTTTAAGTTTATTCTTTATGTAATTTTAATTCCATATTACATTTATACTAACATTGTGTTTTTATTATGGATGCAAGTTATTTGAGGTTTTATTTAACTTGCCTTTTTCCCTATTATCAAACACTCAGTAAAGTTAATGTTTTTATTATTCCTTTCCTTTATTTATTATTATTCTTTTTTTATTTCTTTATTTTCTTTTATCTTTATTTTCTTACTAATTTTTTACTTTTGTTTTTATTGTTTCTTTTTTTTTTTGTTAGAATGTATTTTAGGCAATTTTGATGTAATTTCATTTGTATTTAGTTATAATGTATTTTATGTAATTTCCTTAGAGACTTTACCTTTTCAGGTTATATTATATTTTAGGTAATTGCCACTAATTTAATTTTCATTATGTTAATTTCTCTATATTTTATGATGAATATTGTCATAGGTAAAAAATGATTTTCACACATTATAAAAAAATAACCAAATTAATTTCTATTTAATTAACTAGTATTTTCTAATCAAACGGATTTTGATTTTACTTTAATAAAAGTCACAGTAGTAAAACTTGTTTTCATAAATTGGCATGCGAGAACTAGAGTTCTCAAAGAAAATTAACATGTGAGAACAAAAGTTCTCAATGAAAATCAATTACTTGAATTAATATGTGTTTTTCTTTAATTACATGTATTTCTTTTGTAGTTGTAAATATGCTCATTTTATTAATTCCTAAGTGATTAAGTGTCTTATTTTAATTTTAAAGCTTACTTGAGGAAAATAATAAAATTATGAATTTAATCTAAAATTCTATACTAGAGGTATAAATAAGAGTAAGGTTCTGAACTATTCTCTGGTTTTACCCTATAAGGTATTTTTCAACTTTGGTTAGGTGGTGAATCTTACCTTATGGTGCCCAACTTACTCTTTTTAGGCTAAGAAATAGGAATGGCTTGAGATTCCTGTAATTTAATTCTTGTCCTTTAGGATTGGGGGAGTGAGATTTAGGTCAAGTATTTGGCCTTGAAAAGGAGGGATGTGAACAATCACTGAACTAGGAGTTTTCCATTTTACTATAGACCTAGTGTTAGTTTCCATAGACTCATGCATAGTAGAAATAAAACATCCATAGAATCCCAGCAAAGGTTGGTACATCAAAAAATTAGAAACAAAAATTTTTATATATGATAAAATTATAGAATAAGAATTTACTATAAATTATATACGTGATTCCAATGTGTAGCTTTCATTTTCTTTTGCTCTTCTCACCGAGTTGTCGCAAACCATAGTGATCCTTAGTTGGGAACACCTCCAAGGTAATCCGCACAAGAAGTTCTTAGAAGAGAG
>CANXYI011829486.1:0-13035 GCA_948208565.1 Hura crepitans
TCACATTTTGCAAAGCAAATCAACTTTAGCCTCCTCCTAAAAGATGGATCAATGATTAATAGGCATAGGAATCATGCACAACATTAGACATTACTAGAAATCATGCACAACTTGTATAACATTGGCATCATAAAAGTCAGAACATGCATATACATATATGCATAGATACATCTGTTATATATATGACTTTATCCATGCATACTACTTAGGCTTAATCATGTATCATTGATCCATATATGCATCCACCATGTAAACCTCACCAATATATACACACATTAGCCTAAGCATGGATAGGTATCATCCATTATCTAGACTTTAGCCATAGGCATTTATCTATATCCCTACATATTTTTTCATTACCCCTGTATCATAATTAGTGTCCACTATACATAGCATCACAATGCTTAAAACATGCATCTTATCCTATTAACCATACATATCATGCTAACTATATGAATCATCCTTCACTTAGGCTTTTTAAAGGAAAAGACTCACCCTTTTCCTTTTTTCAAAACTTTTTACCATAGAAAAGGCAACTAGACTCAAAACTAAAGGTGAAAGTCAGTTAGTGACTAGAGGCATGATGAATAAGGTAATAGTAGCATTAGAACGAAGGATAATAGCATTCATAGAAGAAAAGATTCGAGAAGTCCAACAACAAGGTGATCTAAAGAACTCGATGGGTATGAATAACCACACAACTAGCCTAAGAAAGATTTCCCATAGATTTACCAATTTGAATAAGCCCTTATCCATAATGCTTAAGGAGTCAAAAGAAGAAAAACTCCTTCAACCCTTAATACTCGAACATCAGTCCTCACCACTTCCACCTAACCATCACTATGACATAAAATATGCTTATCACCAAAAGACTGGCCACCTAATTGACAACTATAAAGCCTTTTGTCGAGCCATCTAAGTCCTCATACACTATGGTGCGATAACTTATCCTGAAGATCACCCATCACCAAACCTCACTGCCATCCCTTAATTCTTTGGAAAGTGAGATTCCCTTTTTTTGACATTCAGAATGCTACCTAATTGGCTAACTATTAACCACTTACAAGATCACACCAATCAAAGATGTGGAAGGATCTAATAAAGATAAGATAAATTGTCCTTATTTTCTTTTCTAGTTATTTCTATCCTCTATGTTGGAATAATTATAGTTTACTAAAACATTGTTTTAATTTTTCATGATCATCTTTGTTTACCTCATTTATTGCATAACATGGTACTCTTGAAAGTGAGTCAAGAGATTTCAAAAAAATAATAAAAAAATAGAAAAGAGAAATAAACATGATCAACTTAATCCACATGTGTCACAAACAATTCATAATGGCTCACCACTACTACACATAATTTTGAAGCTCAAAACTTGATCTCTCCTTGTAAGGCATGAGAAATATCCCTAAATGTTGGATGAGAGATAAAAGGAAAATAATAAGCTAGGGGTGACTAAATCCAAATGAATGCTTCTTTCCTTCAATCTTAAAAGAGGTTTAAATTTAATAGGCTCTGAAACTCAAAGCAGCAAATTCATGTTTCCAAAAAGAGTTCTGTCTAATCCATTTTTTTGGTTTTTGGTTACATAAAAATCCAAAGATCAGAAGACTTTAAGTGCTAAAACTCTAAAGCTAACAAAAACAAAAGTATTTATCCTAAGCCTTAAATAATTGAGCATTCTCTTTTGAACTATGGTTTGCTCTCACTTCCAAAAAAGAAGAAGTGTTTTCTAATTCTCACTAAGCTAATCAACAAGTGCAAGTCTAGATTCAATCGATCAGACACAGCATGATTATATCCCAAGCCTTAACCAAATAAGTTGAATTCAAAAATAAAAAAGATAAGTAAGAGAAAATTGCTAGGTTAAAAACTCACAATGGGCAGCCTAAGCAAAAATTAGAGCATACCTCACTAGTTTGAAACTTGCAAATGACTATTTAGGCAACAATTAAAGGTAGAGAGAAAATATTTAGTTAGAGAATCTTTGGAATAGCTAATAACAAGGGTACCAAACTATACAATCACATACATTTGCATGCTCAATCACTTATCTATCATAATCATACATTTTACAACCATACATGCTAAAATGCTTTCCACAACGAATTGACATTTTGCCTAAACTTTAGCTTTATCACCTTCCCTAGCCCTTTCATCACCATAACTTAACTTATTTCTTCATGAGACATCTCACTCACATTACCTCAACTTAACCTACCACTTCACACTTTCACTTTTCTCAAACCTAAGTTTTTCCTATAATGAGTCTTAAATGAGAGTGATCTCAACAACACATTTACTGGTAGATTTGCTCACTCATATTCATTCATACATCTATTCTAGGAAAAGATACCCATTTGCATGTACATATATTTGCCTTCACCATTCATCAATCATAAAAAAAGAAGATTAATTCATTCATCATAAGTAAAGATACATTCATCATTCAATATATATATGCCTTCACCATTCATCCATCATAAGAAATGATTCAATCATTCACTCATCTAAGAAAAGGTTATATACATCATGTATTTTCCTATACATGCATTCATCATTCATTCAGACCGCTTACTCAAAAATAAGCAAGAAACACATGCATCACTACATTCATCATGAATGCATTAATTAGTTAAAAGCATACCTTATCACATTCCTCTATTTAGAGGAAATTAGGAACCAATGCATATATCATTCAATCATTCACTCAATCACTAGAGTCATCTCATACACCCCCTTCATATTTCCATGCTCATTCATCTAACATAAGATAGAGTGCACTCATTTATTTAAGAGAAAACTTAATAACATTCGATCATCAAACACATTCATACATTTGCACAAATGTCAACTCATTCACAAACCCATATTAAGTAATCATTAATGCATCCAACATATAATCACATGCTTTAGGCACATAACATATATATTCACATTCATTAAGTTTACATGGATTAGTGCAAACATATATGTATTATCATTCATCATTTGGCATAAGCACTATATCCAGATGTCAATCATGCAACTCACATAGCTCAAGAACACAAGAGACAATTAACATACATGTGCACATCATTTAGGATAGAGTCACATTCATTCACAAATCATAGAAAAAGGTTCATCCTTTAAGTTGTCTAAGATCTAAAGTATAAACTTACCTATACAGTGCACTATATTCATATCAGTCTATAATAATTCACATGTGTACATCTCTTAGTCACACAGGTCATAGACACTCACACGTATCAGCCATATACTGTTATCACTTTTATGCACCTAAATACATTTAAGCCTTTAATTGATACATCAATCATGCACTTGCATCACACATAACATGCATGTATATGATGTCTCACAGTTGCTTGATATTAATGTCCTTAACACTAGATATGGTTCAGACCATTTCTTTAAACCTAACATTAAATTTGATTTGGTTCATAATATTATACTATCTTTTAGACTCATCATTAAATTTGATTCGATCAATTATCAGGCTATCTTTAGACTTATCACTAGATTCGATTTGGTCCATACTATCAACCTTTCTTTAGACTAATCACTCAAGTCAATTCGATCAGCTTATCTAGACTTATCACTAAATTTAGTTTGATCAACTCTTTAATATTTATGGCTAGATTTGGTTTGATCTATTAGCAACTTACAAACCTGAAGGCATGCAGGCACCAATATTTGGTGTAGCTTATCTTCACTTGGAGGCAAACAAGCACCCACATTTGATATAGTTTTCTTCAGCTTAAACATCTTAAAATTCCTTTGAAGGTGAGTAGCCATTTGTATTAAGTATAGTTTATCTTCACCTAGAGGCGATTAGGCACCCGTACTCAATATAGTTTTCTTTAGTTTAACATCTCAAAATTCTTTTAAATGCAAATAGGCACCTATATTTGGTATAGTTTATCTTTCCCTAGAGGTGAATAGGCATCCATAATCGGTATAGTTTTCTTTACTTTTAATGTCTTAAAACTCCCTTAAAGGCAAGCAAACACCCATATTTGGTGTAGTTTATCTTCACCTAAAGATGAACAAAAACTCGTATTTAGTGTAGTTCTTTTCAATTTAATATTTTGATCTCCCTTGAAGGTGACCAAGCAACTGTATTTGTTGTAGCTTACTTTTAAACCTTATCTATCTAAAAAATTTAGAAGTAATGGCAAGCTCAAAAGCTCACTCAAGGATAAGTAAGCACCCATATTTAGTGTGGTTAATATTCAAAATATCAATTCTTTATTGAAGAGAAAATATAATTTAGGTCTAACTAGTGTTTGCTATGATTTAGAGGTAGGCATCTTTATTCGACGTAGCTCTATGCCAGGTAAGTATAACATTAAGTGATTATCTCAAACTCAATTTGATGTGCATTATTTTAATTTTTCCATTTCCATAACACACAGTAAAGTGGGGTCAACTATAGACACCTTAATTTTAGGCCTATAATGATAATCAAAGATAGGCTCAAGCAATAAAGCAAAAAACCTAGAACCTTAGTCCATATGAAACATCTTAGTATAGGCCTACCTGAACATAATGCCATAAGGTCTGCATCGACCAATAAAGAACCAACCTAGAATGGCAGAGCCTAAAGCCCATGGTATGCTCGAACAAACTAAAGCCTGCATCTGCATTGATTATAATAGGCTCAGCCTAAAACTAGGCCTAAGGCCTATAAATTGCTAAGGTATACCTAAAGCTTATGTCCACACAGACTTAGCAACTAAAGCCTACACAAACCTATCGACAAAAGGCTTCTAGTAACGTGATCTTCCTATTTGGACTCTAACTCTTACACCTATTAAGACTCTACCTCTTTTGGATGGGAAAGCTATCCACTAACCTAGAAATACCCCATTCTCAAATGAGATTTTAGGGAGAAAAATAAGAGAATACAAGCCCATTATTCATAGAGTATAGGTGTTAACTCCAAAGTTGGAAGAGATCTTTTAATCCTACGTCCTCACTAAATCTTTCTTTCTAAAACCCTACATTTGCTTTGTTGCTTGAAGCTAATCATGAGGTAAGATCTGAGGCCTCTATTTATATTTATCTCTATTCATTCATATTATTTCTATAAACTGATAATCTCCTAGGATTAATCAATATATGAGGTGATTCTGTGTGATCTCGACATCGATTATGGGAGTAGGTTATTATTTTGAACTATTTTGATCATATTTAATTGCCTATTAAAATGATGTAATCATTTCAGAATTGACACTCTAATCACACATACTTACCTTAGCATATGTTAAGGTCCATATGGACTTAATATTTAAATATGTGCATGATCTAATATCCGTGTAGACTATTATTTAGTAACAATCTTTCATTTACTTTGTATACTATGTTTTAACATATTCTATTTACCATGTTGACATGCTTATATGGTATTATTATGTTGTATGACTTTTATTCCTTAATATGCATATTGTTGATATTCTAAAATTAATGTGTTGTATGCACATACTTTGTAACGCCCAAAATATCATCATTTTATGAATAGTACTTTCGAGCTCTATACGATGTCATCTAGGACACTAAAAGAGCACATAATAGCCAAAGGGGGTATTGGTCAAGCAACTTTGATTGACTAGAAAATGATGAAAACAAGTGAATTAAAATTTTAGCAAAACCAATAAATCATTTCGAGCTGAGGACTAGTGAATAGTGACTTCAGTTAAGGTTGTGCTAGGAAAGCTCTAGGAAGTGCCCAGATGGACCTAAAATAGCATACCTTGAAGCTTAAAAATTCCAATGAGTTCATTGGTGAAGGAATTTTAATATTCTAATGTCATTTTATAATTATTCAAATTTTTTGAATTGCACGAATGAATAGTAACCCTAGTTCTCGAAAGAATTTTGACTTGAAATTTTACGGGACCTTTAGTGAGTGCTATCAAGAATTTTGGCACTAGAATCATAATTTTTAGAGGCCTAGAGAAATTATTTTGAATTTTTAAAGTTTAAGAGAAAATCAAGTTAAAACAGATCGTCAGATCGAGACGTGGTGCGATTCGGGCCATCCACCTAGTTAATATAAATGTCCTTGCACATGTGGGAGTGCCACATGTCCCAAACCAACCCATCTCCCACCTTTCCCCTCCTATGCCTAATGCCATGCTTTCTCTCTCCTCCCTCCCATTTTTCTTTATTTCTCCCTCTACACACCACTAAATCCCATAATCTTTATATGGTTCTTAACCTTAATGACTTTTGAAAGCTAATCCAAGTGATAAAATTGGTAATCAAGGCTTAGAAAGTGAGATATAAGCACTTGGTGAATAGTGCCAATTCATTGAGTAAGTGGATTTTTCTTAGGTTTCATATTTTTAATCTATGGTTGTTGATATGTGGATGTTATGTGTGGAGACAGATCTTAGTTTAGAGTTATATTATTTTTTGTAGAAATTTTCTAAGTATGAAACCATTATGTTTGTACAGATTTGGAGCAATTAATGGAGGAAGGGGAAATTGATAGATTTTGAGTGGCTTTGACATGACTTAGAGCTAACTATAAGTGAATTTAGTGGAAACTTGCATTGTATTTGTGTGTGGACAAATTTAGGTGTGTAAATGTGTTTATGGAAATGTGTGTGTGTAAGTATAACTGTGTGTTTAAATGTAAATAACATGGGAATGATCTTAGTATGGTGGAAGAACCAAGTGAGAATAAATAAATAAATGAAATCAATATGTATATGAGGATAATGAGTTAGGTCAAATGGCGTGTGTGAAGCTTAGGCATGTATGTGTGTGTTAATGTATGTCAATTGGTATAAATATGGCATTAACGTGGTAAGAATTAGATAGTGTCATGATTGGGAAAGGAAAATTTGATAAATGGTTAGGGATAAAAATGTGATTGTATGTGAATTAGGGATGAGTTATAGGATATATGATAATGTAATAGGAAAATAGATGTAAAGAAAGTAAAAAAAAGGGAGTAATGATACAAGTCATTAGTAAGTAGAAAAGGGACTTTTTATGTGAAGTATAGACATGATGATTATTAAGATTAGAGAAAAGAGAAGAAAATAAATGAATAAAAGTAAATATGTTGAAATAATCATCTATTCTTAGGAAATAATTGAGTAAAAAGGGATGATACTGGAGTAGGAAAGAATATAATTTACATTGAAAAAAATACAACAATAAAATATGTGAACTATGTAATGGATATGACATAATATAGTTATTGGCAAATTAAAGGTAACTATAGGTATTGCGAGGGATTATGAATGTATATAATGATTATTAATGTGAAATTATATGATATGGAAAAAAATAAGTAAAGATTACCTAAAAGTATTGATTTAGAATTAAAAGGGATGACACAATTATATGACTCATAAATAAATGTTCAAATGCTTATAAAATACGGAGTTAAAATAAGTAAATAACAAGGAAACAATAAAAGTAATTATGACGGTGAAAGGGAGATAATAGATTATGGATTAGATTAAAAGTTGAATTACTTATTATATTTATTAATGTCGAATACTAGACCCAAAGATATTTAGATATAAATCCCTATAAATAGTAAAAATTGACATAACAATATGCAAAAAAGAATTCTTAAAAGTACGATAAGGTAATTTCAAGACAAAGTACAATTGATGTAAAAATAATATGGAAGATGATATTAATGGGAAATAGTGGATACTATATTGAATGAAAAATAACCAAGTGAATAGTAAATTATAGAATGACCATATGAATAGTGGAAAGAGAAAATGACCAAATGAATAGTAATAGGAAAAATGATCAATTGAATAGTGAAATCAGAAATAACCAAATGAATAGTAAATCATAAGAATGCTTCGTAACTGGAAGAAGGTGTAAAAAGGAACCAATATTGGATTTGTAAAACATTAATAAGAATAAGACAATGTTGAAAAGATTATGATCAAATAAATAAATCATAAGAAATGGCTTGGCCTAATGGCTAGAAATACACTAGATAGGTTGATCGATCAACTAGGGATTAGTAGCTACTAGAGGCTAGGTCTGAATAGAATTTACCCTGTGTATGGTGGGTGCAGCCATTGAACATTTATTTGAGCCTGCATGCTTCGAGTATTAAGAGGTTTATGAACTGATCCCTGCTACCCACCTAATGACTGTAGATATCAGGAGGTCCTATGGGGTTGATCCCTGCTATCCACCAGATATATGATATTGATGATTATGGTATGGATTGGGATAATTGGAGGTCCCACAGGGCTAACCCCTATTATCCTCATTGCAGATATTGAGAGGTCCACAAACTGATCCCTAATATCTGCTAGTCCAATATTAGAAGGTTCTTAAAAACTGATCCCTGATATCAGATAGAGGGTGTGTACAGATGCCGAGGTCCAAAATGTGGGCCATTGTACTTAATGATATTGATATTGATTTTTTCAGTTCTCAAACCAAGTAGGTGCAATTAAGAAGGCCCAAAATAGGGGCCACTATACAACCTAATTCTTGATATCCAGTGATTGAGAGTTTTTCCCTATACTTTAGAACTATAAATGAAGTGACTAAAAAGCCTAAACTAAATTAATGGCATATAATGAAAATATTGGCATCTTAAATAGTAATATTTGGAATAACTTGTGAGTAAAATCAATAGAATGGAAAGATAAACTATAAAAGGATATTTAATAAACAATGTTAATGTTATTTTATAACAAATACAAAAGGATCTAAATAAGTTATGTAATTAAGATATATAATAAATTCACACATTAAATAGATTGAGCTAAATAAAGTGACGTACTAAATAGATTAAGTGTTAGGGAGATCAAGAAGAGGCAAATGTAAGTTGACTAAATGATGATGAGAATAAGTGGTTAAAATACCTGAACAGAGTAACAAATAGGTTATAGGGAATAATAGAAGATGAATAACAAGTAGAGTTTATAATAAGGAGGGTTAAATGATAGAATAAAGTGATAAAACATAAAAATTAATAAGTTGTTGTGGTATATAAAGGAAGAGCTTAATAGTACTCTTAGTTATTCATTAATAATTTCTACTGTAGTTAGTTATAGAGCAAGTACCAAAAAGTAATATAGGAAGTAGAGGTCTAAGATGATAGGAAAAGCCTACAGGTAATAACATGATTATTAATTAACTTATTATTAGGTGTTTGTGTGTGTGGATGAAAGAGCTTATGGTATAATGCATGTTTCACTAAATTCACCACTAAGTGTATACTCAGTGTATTGGTTGTCTGATGCGTAGGTAATAGCTTGAGTAGCAGTGTAAAGTGAGCAATAGTGTAGCTGAAGACTATCCCGATAAGATTTTATTTTTAGATTGATATGTACATAGTAGATATAGGCACTCATGCTTTTTACTATGGGTCATTGGGTAACATGGTATGTATGTAGTTAAAATAACAATGAAAAGTAGAAAATAAATGAATTATTAGTATAGATAGTAGCATAGTTTAGTAAATTGCTATAAGACCAGGCATATGAGCATCATGTGATATGGACATATCTAAAAGATAAATGATTTTACTGAATGAATTTTGAATAATAAATAAAATAAATATTAGTAAAAGTTAAACAAAAGCTACTAAGGCGGTGTTACATACTCCCTTTCATGAGGATCATAATTACACGGGTATATGCTTGAAGAATATGCATTTGATTTTTGGTTCACATAGACTCCCTTTCATTAGGAATATAGTCCCATAGATGTATGTATTCTATGCATGTATATTCTTAATGTAGTCTGCACGGACTCCCTTTCATAAGGAATGTAGTCCACATGGACACATGTTATGAATTTTAGTTCTTATGAATATCAGTATTTATCTTTATGTTTTCCTTTTCTTGATTAGTTCATCATCCTCTCAATTATAATTATCATTTGGGCATATATCATGATCATCTATATTTGGATGAAGATTTATCACATATGTTGTTATCATATCATTTGGCATAATTATTAGGTCCTCACAGAATGCTATTTGTATCACTAACCTCTTTCCCTTGAGTTGTATAAGAGTGGCTATTCTTATTTGATTTGAGGATTAGATGGACATATTAGCCATGACATGTTGTAGTCCACATAGATATGGACCCGAAGCCATGATGAGTCCATACAGACTAAATAATGCAAAGACGGGACAAAATATCTTACTCTTTACTTATTTATTTTGTTTTATACCTTTTATTTCTTCATTTTGGGTTGTAATAGGTAGTTTAATAACTCATTTTACATGTAAAATGCCTAACGACACATCAATGGTTTTTTACAAAATTAATTGGTGTTTTCTTAATAAAATGGTTTTGAGTTTTCCTTATTAAAAGTCACATAAAAATATATTTTAATAAAGGCCAATCTCCTAGAGATGGGAGTTAGGCAACTACTGCTAATTCCTATGGAATTACAAGTGGCTATTAAGTCAAACAACAACTAATAAATTACTCGATTTTTGGATGTCAATTAACACTTATTCTTGTTGTATATTTTGAATATTGCAACTTATTCTCTATATAAAAGGGTGACATGAATGCTTTAATTACAATAATTGCATGTTTGATACGGAATTGATAATTGTTAGAATATAAAGGAAGGTATATTATAAGGGCATTAATAAGATATGATTTTACACCCTTTTTAGGCAAAAGATCAGTGGTCCAAGTGTAGAGCCAGGTGGTGACTCTAAACACTAACTATCTCATCCCTAGTAAAACATACATAAACTCTACAGTTGCAATGTGTTGGTTACGTAGATGTTCATACAAAGGAAGTTACAATATTTAGCATATAAATTTAATACATAAATTGTATGTCTTGCCCTTGATAATAGTGGGCTTAATAATAAAAACAAAGTGATCTAATTTAGTTAAAATTAAGATGGGTCTAAATTATGTCAGAAAATATAGGTTTTATATATATAGATACTCTGAATATCATTTTAATTAGAGCCACTTATGTCAGGATCTGACTTTTATTCCAATTTTTTACAATGATAGAATTAGAATTAGAAGAAAAGTAGGGAATGAATAAATATACGGATTGAGTAGATTTAGTTTGTGTGAATATATATTGAAAAATGAGTGGTGCCAAAATGCTAATTACTGAAAATGACTACAGGTAAAATTAGAAAGTGTAATAAAAGACCCAAAAATGAGTGAAACATGTAGAAAAGGGTGAGAAACATAAATGTAGAGTTAAGGATCATAAAACTATGGAAAAGAAAGAGGTTTGGGATATGGTCCTAGTGAATAGTGACACCAGGCTATGAATAAGGCTTTTCGAGGCCCAGATAAACTAACTAAATAGAATGAGAGAAAAAAATACGAATTAATTTTGGGTGAAGTTTGAAGTGAAAATGAAGTCATTTAAATAGTAAAAAAGTGCAATTAAAGTTTATGGAAGTGTCTTAGGAATAGTGCCCTAGTTTAAGCTAAACGATAAAATATTTGATTTGTGCTTAACAAAATTCAGGAATAGCATGACCTATTGGTCAAAAATTCTAAATAATTCAATGGTAATGAAATTTGAATTTTCTAACACTAATAAGCAATTTAACGAGATTAATTTGGAACAAAAGGGTTTAATTCAATTAGCACCTCTCAGTTTTTAATTACAGTTTTCTTGAGATATGTGAATTATAGATTTTCCTAATAAATGGTGTAAAAATAGAATTTTATGAACATACCAAAATAATAAAATTAATTTTTAAGGGAAAATATAGTGGGAATTAATATGAGCCATTGGATTAAGCAAGTGGCTCACATCTAGTCCTGTATTGCTCGATAAAGTCTGGTGTAATGAATAGTACTTTTCAAGACTTCAATAGTGTTTTTCGAGGTCGGGGGTACTAATTTTATTGATTAGAAGTATTAATAATAACATAATTATGGATGAAATTCGAAGTCAAAATGAAGTCATGTAGATGGTTAAAACACAACTGCTAAATTTTATGGTAGTGTTAAGTGAATAGTGACATAATTTTAGCTAAACCATAAAATAATTAAAAAGTTGCTCATAATGTAACACCCCTTGTGCATTCCTAAAAGAAAGAGGCAAAGAGCGCTACTTTCTATGAGGTCACCCATCCTTAGATTTCTCTAAGGACCTTTCATTTAACACTTGTACAACTTTAACCAACTTTGACTTAACCTAACCTTTTAGTGTTTCTATCGATTAATCTTTTATTTCTGCTTATTTTAGTATGTTAAAACTCTAGATTATGATTATTAAGCATTCACAAAAAAATCGGGTAACATAACAGCTACCGAGTTGAAAAACCAAAAATATTCCTTCACAAAAAGCACTTCTAAAACAATTTCTAACCTAAACTTCACTCTTGGACCCTTTTGATCCCCCAAAACCAACAGCAATCATCAACAAACAATACACAGGGTCTCAGACCAATAGACACAATGACATAGACATTCATTTTATATATATATATCAACAACTAGGTTTATATAGCTATTCAGTGTTACTAACTCAATTTTATATTTTACATGTTTCACCCACATCACACCTACTATACATGAGTGCTTATCAACATCAAACAAAAAGTGACAAAAAGTATGCAAAGGACTCTAAGGTAGCTACACTAGCTCCTGCTGAAGTTGATCAGCTAGCAAATCTATGGCCTACATATCAGAACACCAACACGCTGAGTATAAACTCAATGGTGGAATAGACAAAATAAATTATGTGACATATGCAGGCACACATATAAGTTATGCAACACCTTAGCCTAGATGTAAATTACCCTAGTTAAATTCTTTCAGTCCTTTTATCAAGTCAAAGTCTATGTGTTTATAGTTCAAGATTAAGTTCAATGCAATTTAGGCCCATAATAGATAGATAACACTTTAAGACACCCAATAGCGGGATCTATCCTATGCAGTTACCCACATTTTAGACCTCAATAGCTACACCTACCCTACCCAATAGCAGGGATCAGCCTATAGACCTCCTAATACTGGACTAGTAGATATTAAGGATCAACTTGTAGACCTCCTAATATCTATAAATGGGATAGTA